>JBAMBQ010005104.1:0-233206 GCA_037044495.1 Stegana nigrithorax | reverse complement strand
CTTAGTTTATGTATTTATTTATGTTTATACTTTAGTCTCATCGATTTATCGTTACAACGATTAATCTCTACCATTTTTATCTACATAAATCAATCGATATATTTAGTATATAAGATGCACAATGACCTTATTAATGCTCACACACAATTTTCTTTTTGCAAATGAACAAAATCTAATTTTGTTAACGATATCCAAACACCAAAAAACAAAAAAAAAAAATATATTTATATAAACGACTCATCGACGCATCGTTACGAACCGATTAACGATAAAAATTATCGCAACCTTGATAAAATTAATGTTGAAAAAAAAAAAAAAATGAAAACAGATTTGATCAACACTCCGAAACCGGATGAACGTGCCATCATGACGTACGTCTCCTGCTACTATCACGCCTTCCAGGGAGCCCAACAGGTTGGAAATGTGACGCATGTACCCGAACCCACAAGACAATACACCTACGTCCCGAATAATTACAATGTGACTAAACTTCACATCAATACACTTAAATATATCATTTTTTTATATTGCAGTTTGTTTTTTGGAAAACAAAAAAAAAAAAAAAAAAAAAACAGAATATGCGAAAAAAATTTATTTGATTTGACTTGAAGCGTGTGTTCTGTGTTTGTTCGTTAAGTTTTTTTATTTTTTGTTTGCACGCACGCTCACGTTCGTTCGATCGTTCGATCGTTCGTTCGTCCGTTAGTCTTTTTACCGTTATAATGCCGTGCGGCATACACAACAGCAAAAAAACAACAACAAACACGTTTGCGCGCGCTGCATATTCTTTTCTTATCTTGCGCTAACGTCGTCAGCACAAATTAACGTAACGCACGTAATAACGAACTAACGTAATAACGTAAGCAACCGCGCGCCACCAAGTATTGTATTTATTAATCACGTAACTTACTACTTACCTTAATGCTCTCAAGCGTGCGCTAACTAAGAGCGTTTTCATATACATATGTATGTATGTTTGTGTGTTACGTTTGATTTTTTTTTTTTTTAAGAGAATGCACAACAGTTGCAATGAAACATAAAAATATTTCTTTGAATTTTCATTATATTAAATATTAAATTTAAAAACAAAAACATAATTAAATACAGTTCAAAATAGATATATGCAAGCAAGCCGACGTAAAACGCGCAGATCAGCAAACTTTCTTTCCAAAAGGCAAATTATTTTCATATGCGTTAAAAAATAAGTACCAAGCAAATATTTCAAAACAGCATTTGGGCAACTTAACGATTGTCTGGCGCATAGACATTAAGCATCAAAATTAGACACTAACAACAACAATTTTCGAATGCAGTAAAAGCTTTTTAAAATGTATAAAATAGTGTACACATACGAATTATGTATGCATAAATATTTACATGAAGCAACTTAAGAAAAACAAAAAATAATAATTGCGCACGACACTTACATTTTTTTTTTTTTTTTTTAATACATATATATATTTATATAGATATGTATATGTATAAATAAATGAAAACTGTCAACTTTTGTGCAAAAGTCGCAGAAAAATTATTTACGAAAAAATTTTTTCTTTGCATTAATTAAACGTCTTAATTAGTAAATTTCGAGCATATTTCTTTATGACATTTCAAGATTTATTTGTTCATTTTAATTTTAATTTTTTTTTTATTTTTTATTTTTGTTGTTGCGCTAAATACAAATACAAATCGTTGTAAATGCTGTTTGAAATACGCGCCACATACTTTGTCATACAAAACACTCGCATACAGTTTTTGTTTTATTTTTCTTTGTTTTAAATTCCTATCGCATTAAAAACAAAAATGATAAAAAAAAAAACAAATGTAATATCAAAAACAAAGCCTTTATATCACAAGTTCGTCTTCGCTGAAACTTGCGCACGCTGCGATTACGTATTTTTATGCGCTTCACAAAAATAATTGTAATAATTAACTTGCTTACAGTGATGTGCAAAATAACTGTGCATAACTTTTTTTTTTTATTGGAACCTGATATCTTTTAATATACACCAAATACAGTGACAGCACATTAATACGAACCTGGTAACTGATTTTGCCTCATTATATTGTTTTATTTAAAAGTTACAAAAAAAGCAGTTCAAAAATAATTTTTCTGGAAATATCAAAGCAAAATTAAAAAAAAAACTTTGAATTAAAAAGTTTAGTAATGCTACAATTTGCACCTCACTGTAATCAGCAAATAAGTCTGAAGTAGTTTTTGCATGTAAGCCCAATCGCCGCCCGACAGCATTTCATTTTAATAACCAAAATATCTGTGCCCCATGCCCACGCCGTTATGTGAGTGTCCCTCAAATGTATACAGACATGCACATATACAATTCACGCATGCATAGTACGCTGGGTGCTCAGTTAACGCGGTTAAAAGGGCCAGAGCGTCATCTCTGGTAAATGCGTATACGCAACGTTAACTGAGTATATGTGCGTATACGTGTTTTAATTAATAATGGCATGCATATGGCCCTAAACTAAAACCAAGCAAAAGAAAAAAAAAAGACAACTAATTCACAAATGCCGCTTTTATGCAATTATATGTACAGTAAAACCTGGTTTAAATGTCAAATTCTTTGTCAATTATTTTCTATCGGAATTTAATAAATAAAAAATATATGCTTTTATGCAAAATCTATCAGGTTTTACTGTATATATATATATATATATATATATATTTACGAAAACATATGTATGCATGTAAATTTTAGCGTTATATAACTTAAGCACCTTTTTACTGTGCATTGCCTGCGAACTAACAAGTTTTTGTTTTGTTTTGTTGCTTTTTTTTCTCTTCTTCCAATGTTCTTTTTTTTAATTGTTGCTGCGCTGCTACAACTTTGCTCGGTATAAAAATGCTAATAACTACAACTCAACAACAACAACAACAACACCTGTTACAACTTTAATAACAACAACTACCACCATCACAACAACAATACAGATCTACAAAACACCGCACTACCGGATGAACGCGCCGTTATGACCTACGTATCCTCGTACTATCATTGCTTTAGTGGCGCTCAAAAGGTCTGCATACGAAATTGGAACAAACCAACCTACTACCAACTACTACTACCACCTACTACATACTAGTAAACACTACACTTAGTAAATAGTATGCTTATGATTTGGTATAATTTTTTTTTTCACACCTATTTTTTCTACGTTCTCTTTTTTTTTTTTTTTCTTGTGTTTATATATTATTGTATTACTCGTTTTCTTTTGTGGGGTTTAGGTTTTGTAAATGGCGAAATTTAATTTGATGACCATTTCGAGTGTATATAATTTACAGGCATTGGGGATTAAGAGACGCGCTCAAACATATTAAGAGCGCTTTGAGCTTAGCCGTTAGTTATACAGCAGAGTTGACTTTTAAAAGAAAAAAAAAAAAAAAACCAACAGTGCCCAACAAAAGCAATAAGAAAACTTACGCTTAGACATTCATGTTTAGTTTTAGCTCAGTTAATTACAGCGTTCACGCAGGCCCGGCACTGTTATCAGCAGTTTAACAGAACTATGTCATTAACAGTGGTCGTCATCAACAGTGCAGAAATTCATCATGAATCCGGAAGTCTTTGCAGATTTGTTCTCTTTGTGCATGCTTTGTTTCTCCTTTTTTACATGTACAGTTTGAAGTGCATTGAGGCACAGCCTATGCGATGCAAATCGTGCGAGTTCCAATAGTGAGAAGACGAAGAAGAAGAAGAAGAAGAAAAAGAAGAAACAGAAATAAACTGTTGTTGTGTTGTTTTACACTGCTACTAAAACTGCAAGTTCTGGCCTGAATTTGTCTTGCTCGCTATGTTGCCGCCGTGTTTGTTATATGCTTTTTTTTTTGTGTTTGTTACAATTTATTGTTTTTTGTTTTATCTTTTTTTTTGATTTTTGTGAAATCTTTTTTTGATTTTGATACAAATAAAAAAAGCCCCCTTTGTTGCAACAATGGAGGTTAATTATGTAGAATATTTTTACTAATATTACAAAACCTATTCGTATCGGCAGGCGGAAACCGCTGCAAATCGCATCTGCAAAGTTCTCAAGGTCAACCAGGAGAATGAACGCCTCATGGAGGAGTATGAACGTCTTGCCAGTGATGTAAGTATGCTAACAAATTTTTAAACATGTATTAAGTAATGCTACATAATGATTTTGATATTGTTCAGCTCTTGGAATGGATACGCCGCACAATGCCATGGCTGAACTCACGCCAGGCGGACAACTCGCTGGCCGGCGTACAGAAGAAACTGGAAGAGTATCGCACGTATCGTCGTAAGCATAAGCCGCCACGTGTTGAGCAGAAGGCAAAACTCGAAACCAATTTCAATACGCTGCAAACCAAGTTGCGTCTGTCGAATCGCCCAGCGTATTTGCCCACTGAGGGCAAAACTGTTGCGGACATCTCGAATGCCTGGAAGGGGCTTGAGCTTGCCGAGAAGGCATTCGAAGAGTGGCTGTTGGCCGAGACAATGCGTTTGGAGCGTCTGGAGCATTTGGCGCAGAAGTTCAAGCACAAGGTAAGTTTTGGGGCGAAGAGCGCATAGCACATAAACTGTTGCATGGCTTACGATATTTTTGTTTCTCTCTAGGCCGATGCTCACGAGGATTGGACACGTGGCAAGGAAGAGATGCTGCAATCTCAGGACTTCCGTCAGTGCAAGTTAAATGAGCTGAAAGCATTAAAGAAAAAACACGAAGCCTTCGAGTCTGATTTGGCTGCACACCAGGATCGCGTTGAGCAAATCGCTGCCATTGCGCAGGAGCTGAAGTAAGTAGCAAATGAAAGCACATGAGTAAAATTACCTTAAAACGTTAACCGAGACTCCAAATACCCACACACCCACTAATGCTAATGCTAATGGTTTCGCTAATTTTTTCACGCTTGCCCCGCGCCAATGGAAGTGTGAGGTTAGGTTGTTTATTTAACAAACCATTACCCATCCCATGTCATTACTCTGCGCCGCTCATTCTCACCACTCATCGTTGCATGCTGAATTTCGTTTTTTTGCCTTTGATTTATTGTTGCCTTTTCTTTGTCATTGTTTTTGTGTGCTACGTTATATTTCCATCCCTGGTGAAGTACGCTGGAGTACCACGATTGCATCTCGGTGAACACCCGTTGCCAACGCATCTGCGACCAATGGGATCGCTTGGGTGCGCTTACACAACGTCGTCGCACCGCTCTGGATGAGGCCGAACGCATCCTGGAGAAGATCGACATATTGCATCTGGAGTTCGCCAAGCGTGCTGCACCTTTCAACAACTGGTTGGATGGTACGCGCGAAGATCTCGTTGACATGTTCATCGTGCACACCATGGAAGAGATCCAGGGCCTGATACAGGCGCACGATCAGTTTAAGGCGACTCTCGGCGAGGCCGATAAGGAGTTCAATCTGATTGTGAATCTGGTGCGTGAGGTCGAATCGATCGTTAAGCAACACCAAATCCCCGGCGGCTTGGAGAATCCCTACACCACATTGACTGCGCACGATTTGACACGCAAGTGGTCCGATGTGCGCCAGCTGGTGCCACAGCGCGATCAGACGCTCGCCAATGAATTGCGCAAGCAGCAGAACAACGAGATGCTTCGTCGTCAATTCGCCGAGAAGGCCAACATTGTTGGACCTTGGATCGAACGTCAAATGGATGCTGTGACAGCGATCGGTATGGGTCTTCAGGGTTCGCTCGAGGATCAGCTGCATCGACTCAAGGAGTACGAACAGGCGGTGTATGCCTACAAGCCAAACATCGAGGAACTCGAAAAGATTCACCAGGCCGTGCAAGAGTCGATGATCTTTGAGAATCGCTACACCAACTACACAATGGAGACATTGCGCGTCGGCTGGGAGCAATTGCTCACCTCGATCAATCGCAACATTAACGAGGTCGAGAACCAGATACTGACACGCGACTCGAAGGGCATCAGCCAGGAGCAGTTGAACGAATTTAGGTCCAGCTTCAATCACTTCGACAAGAACCGCACTGGCCGCTTGTCGCCCGAAGAGTTCAAGTCGTGTCTTGTCTCGCTGGGCTACTCGATTGGCAAGGACCGTCAAGGCGAGATGGACTTCCAGCGCATACTCGCTGTTGTCGATCCGAACTCCACCGGCTATGTGCACTTCGATGCGTTCCTCGACTTTATGACACGCGAGAGCACCGACACCGACACTGCCGAACAGGTCATCGACTCATTCAGAATCCTAGCCGCCGACAAGGTATGCAATTACGCTTAAATTATTCTCCCAACCCTCTTCCAATCTTGAAAACTCAACTAAACAAACAATCTTTCTGTTTTGCAGCCATACATCTTGCCCGATGAACTGCGTCGCGAACTGCCACCAGACCAGGCCGAGTACTGCATCCAGCGTATGCCACCGTATAAGGGACCAAATGGTGTGCCCGGTGCCCTCGACTATATGTCATTCAGCACAGCGCTGTACGGCGAGACCGACTTGTAAAGTTAATTTCTGATTTTTAATTTTAAAATTAATGGCAACACACACCACAACAACAATTAAATTATTATTATTATTATTTTAATAATTAAAACAAACAAAACAAATAAGAAAAAACAAAAAGAATTCAACAAATCCAACAAACATTTGATATATATATATATATATATATGACTGCAACAACAAGACCAGCAACAGCATGAGTCATAAACGAAAACTATTTTGGCGAAATTAACGAAAACTTGAGAATTTTTTTTTTTTATAATTATTGGTTTGGCATTGAGTTGGAAATTTTATATTTATATATACTAATAAATAAATTATTAACAAATTAAAAAAGAAAAACAAAAGTAAAAGAAAACACAAAAAACAGCAAAAAGAAAAAAAAGAGAACCGCGCATATCTACTTGAGTACATCAGACGACAACAAATGTGTATTAAGAAAGAGAGAGAGAGAGAGAGACACAGGGTACGTGTGAAAGCGATCAAAAAGAGTTCGAACGATAGAAAATAAGTCACCGAATATGAGTAGCTATTTGAGTAAAAGTATAGTTTGCAGTATGCAGTAAACCGGCGTAACGTGCTGATTAGCAGCGGAGGGTGGTACACAGACGCATGCGCGCTAAGAGAGCCAGAAGTCAATTACAGCGAGTGACGCTTGCGCGTATCTCAAAGCTTGACCAGCAGCAACAGCAACAGCAACACCAACGACAGGCCACAGGCAGAGTAACAGAAAAACAGAAACAGAAAACCAGAACAGTGAAATTACTTGTGTGTCTTACATATATTTTTTTGTTATTTAATTTATTCAGCGTTTTATTTTGTTTTAAATTTATAATTGTTATATAAATATTTTATTTTTTTTTTTGTTGCTGCTGTAACGTATAGACATACATACATACATACATATATAAAATTAAGCAAATGCGCTTTTCACAGCATGACATGATTATAAAAAGTGAGAAAAAGAAAATTAAATTATTAGTACGCATAGTAATGCGCATAGTAAAACGTATGTAAAACGCGCAGTGGGAAGCAGTTGAAAACGCAACAACGAAGCGAAGAAAAAGTAAACAGAAACACTTGAAAAAGTTTGCTCAATGAAATGATCTTACAAGATTATAAGAATAATACAAGTAAATGCATATATATGAATTTATTTATATATATATATATATATATATAAATATATATATATATTTTTCATTGTATAATTATCACAACTCTGAAGTTAACTAAATAAAAACCACTATGTAAGACGACAGGTCTCTTAAAATCAAAACCATTTATTTTGTTTAAACCTTGTACATGACCAATGCCGCAAAACGTGAAGATGCTGTTCCATGAGAATGCAGAATATATGGGAAATGGCATGAGCATCGCAAAGAAGCAAAAGTTTTTCTTACGTATTGACTACTGCTGGGCATACCCAGTGGACTTATGATTGATCACTTCAATCGTTAGCATAGCTTAGGGTCAGATTGGTGGAGCGAGGGCTGGCTGGAGTTCGATCAAAAAATTCTGTTGGCTTAGGAATGTAAAAGTTAATCAGACTCTTTAAAATAAAGAGAAAGAGAAGCAGACTTAACATAAGGAACACAACAAAAAGACAACATATGAAGCAGCAGCAATGCTTCAATGCCTGCAAAATACGCTCAAGAAAGTTGTGTAATATTTAATCAATGCTCAATTATTAAGCATGTTTTCTTTGCAAAGCAACGAATACGTTATATTTAAGGCAGTTCAAAAGGGATGTAACTGATGATCATTTGCCTACTTATATAATAGATAAAGAGTTAATCGCCAATATTTAAGAAAAATGTGGAGCAAGCCACAGATCATGCTTATCAATACAATAATGGCCAGCAAGACGGACATCAAACACCGTCGCGGCAAGTTGGATAGCTCGAAATTTTGTCTGGGCAATCTTTGCAGCACTTCTTAACCAACTAACCGTAACTTATACATTGCACAATGAGCACAAGCATTATGGCATAACATAAGGTCATATAAATGTTTAATTGCTTTAAAAATCCAATATTAAAAATTTTACAAATATTCTTGGGTAAAAAGTAATATGACTTATGAAATCTTATAAAAACGATATTATACTTTTCTTTTGGCCATTCTTGCCCAACGGGATACAATCGCCATCGCTTACAAGTTGGCAGCATCATTATTCACGCTCTGATTCGCTATCGGAGTTTTTCTGTAGTTGCCTCGGTGTGACGACAATCGGCCGCCAGATCACATACACCGTGGACATATGCTTGACACCCGAATCGTTGAGCACGGAATTATTGGACAGCAGTTTACCATTAAAGACGAGTCGGCTGAATCCCATGGGCACGGCCATTACGTGGCCGATCTGCTTTTTAAGATCGTGCACGGTGCCAAAGCGATTCGTTTCATAAATGGATTTCTTGCCATCCATGGTAGCCACCAAAATGCGCATCTTTGTACAAATTTATATTTATTTTTTATTAAAAAATAGAAACAACGCTATAAAACTTTCTTATCAAAATAAATCTTATAAATCTATTAGAAGACGCCAAGTTTTTATTTTTATACAGTTTGACAACTGAGATCAAACGCACAGCCTACACCTTCGGATACTTTGCCTTAGACTGACAAACTGTGTGCAGGTCAACTTAGTTCCAATGCGTGCCGTGATGCAGTTGAGCCGCCGCAGGGTGGCCCATCTACGTAACCGGAATGATGTGCTCCGCATCTCGAACTCACCTTGAAAAGTAACATCATTTTTATGGACATTACTAAATCGCTACCAAGTTCACAAAGTGCACCACCACCGAAATCTGCTCAATATGTTAGCTCAATACACCTGGCAAATGTGCATTGATTCAAAACGATGCTATTCCGTATTCGTATTCGTATCCGCAGTAGCTTCAAACGCTGAGCAATTTTACGGCTGCTTTCCAAAAGTCGGCAACTGTCAAGCATAGTGTTGGCAAATAGTGCATCTACAGCTGTGTTGTTTCAAAAAAGTGTCCAGCCAGACAATATGTACACATATTATACATGCATACATATCCTCTGGTCCAGCAGTCACTTCCCTGCTGCCTGTTTCTATGCGCGTCTGATGGTATGCCAAATTGTAGGCAGCTCTCGAAGCGGATCCAACTCATGCTGTAGCATCTGCCGCCGTTGGACATTGAAGTAAATATTAATTTAAGCATTAAATTCATTATAATGAAGTAATGTTTTTCAGATTTTATTTATTTTTTTTTTAATTTATATATGTAGGTTTAAGCACCATATACAATACATGAGTCAAAAGACTTTACTGTACTTTAACTTTACTTTAATATACACGAGCGCTCAACAAGAGACATTTGTTTTGATTTAACAATATACATATATATATTTAATTCCATTTCGTTTATTTAAGAAAGCCATGTAATTAAGAATTTGACTAAATAAACAATAAAAAAAAAATAAATTTAAGCAGCATGCAAACAACCCGATTTGTAGCATTTAATGTTTTTGTTTTTTTCAGCTAACTTGAAATAAAATCTTCTTCATAGAGATGCGTTTTATATTCTCTGATTACCCTCTAGAGCTATCAGAAAATCTCTCTGTAACAAAAAGGCCTTCCTAACATGCAACTGCAGCTTATACGATTACGGATTGTTTGTCCAGTGATCCCATTCCTGTATCTCATTGTACAAAGTAAGGCCCGGACTCTGCGTGCTTATTGCCTGCGAACCGCCGAGTAACGCATAATCTCGACTCAGTTCGCCGCTCTCGATGCCGCAGGCGAGTAAAGCCTTGGCTGCGTTCAATGCCGCGCGTGAAGGCAACTTTTCTGCATGTTTCGAATAAAGAAAAAATAAAAAAGGGAAGAAGAAAAATCGAAAGCAGTCGAAAATGTATGGCAACTCCGCCAATCTCAGACGTACCCATGAAATTGCCAATGAACGCGATGCCGGTGCCGTTCTGGTTATAGCCATAGGTGTGTGCGCCCTGCACGCCCCAGCCTGTGCCCTCGTAGACGTTGCCATCGTTGCCAATGAGGAAACTGCAAAGCATACTCGGCATGGATTCTTGGCCATCTCGCACTGCGGCAAACGACGCTTCTACTCACTTGTAGCCAATGTCATAGAAGCCCAGATCATGTTGATGGAAATACTGCGTATTCTGCAGTATCTCCGAGCACTTGACGAACGTGTCGCACTCGGCTGAGACCGTGTGATGTATGACGACATAGCGTATAGGTCGCACCTGATAATCCAGTCCGGTTGCGGGTTTGCCGCCCCACTGGCGCTTCAGCTTAATTGTCGGACACTTGGGCTTCGTGCGCTTATTGCGGCCAGCCGCTCCACTTGCATTTGGCAAACTGCAGCAGAGGCACAGCAAGAGCAGCGCCACGCAAATGTATCTCAGGCGTTGCAGCATTCTCGTCAGCAGCACGAGTAAACCAGACGACAGCACGATCTAAACTGTTCGATTTGCGTAAGTCTTGTTTGGCTTATCAACAGAGCAGGCGTCGTCGCGTTGCTCATCATCGTCATGATCATCGTTGTCATCATCGTCATTACCTTTATCAGCAATAAAACAATATGCTCACCCTCCGCTCTTTGGCTCTTGTGGGTTTTGTTACTCAAGCAGCGTTTGGCGTTTAAAAATGCTTTTTATTTTATTTTTTTTTTTTAGTTTTGCTTTGTTTGATTTTGAAATTTATCGCAAAACTGGTTTCATTTGCGGCTTCTGTGCTTCTGTGCTGTTCTGATGACGAAGGCAAAGCTTCCCAGAAATGCTTTTTGTCAATTTAAAAAAATCAACTTGGGATTCCCCTCTGGTTCTGGGCATTCTTAGGCTTATAAGTGAATTCACTCCCATTATTTTACTTTATTGTTCCCTTTATTTTTTTGTTTTTAATTTTTGTTTGCTGTTAGTCTTGTATTTGGTATGAAACTTGGGGATTTCCGTTTAACCCAAACCTGTTTGGTTTTTATATTTTGACATGTCACTTACTTAGCAACAAATCTCAACTGTCTGACAAGGCAACGGCGAATCAATGAATAAGTGAGTAAATTGCTTACAAAGTATTAAATTTGAATGATTGACTGTTGGTGGTTCATATAACATATACCCGGAAGTAATTAATAGGTTAATTACAAGTTGGCAGTTGGCAGTTAAGGATCTCGGAAGCAATTGTGTCGCTGTGCCAAATAATGTTGAACTCCCACACATGGGAGATGACTCTTTTGACAAATTTTTCGTTTGTTTAGTTTTGGTGGATTTAAATAAATTTACTAAACGATTTTGACTGATCAGACGTATGGGAACTGACACGTATTTGGTAACTAATCCCGCATACGAAGTAGGCGCTCGCACGTAAGGCGCTCTGCGGCATTAAAATGTTGCCCATGGCAACTGCATAGACAGGGGAAATCGTTTGCCTTTGAATCCTGCCCAACACCTGTTCGCAAGCCTTTCTCGCATTAAACACACAGCGGTGAACAGGGTGTGCAGCTAAGCAGCGCCATGATTGAAAGACAAGTGTAAATGCTGCGCTACTCAGGCACCCTGTATGCGTAGAGAGCCGTCAGTCAGTCAGTCAGGCAGGCCGGTAGTAAGGCAGGAAGACAGGAAGGCAAGCAGCCAGGCAGGCGCACATGTTCGTTGAAGACCAGAACGCGACCAACCAGAACCAGAGCGAACCGAAACAAATAGCGAAACAATGTGAGACAACGTCCGAAAACACATGACACGTGCTGTCTCACTTCGGCGTGCATGCCATGTCGTAGGAGTAAACGATATCCGCATCAGTACTCGTATTGGCATTGGTATTGGTATTGGAAATTGGTAATTGCAGCGGGCCGCAGAGTCTTTTAACCGATTTTTTGCATGACTGAACATGCGCAAGAGCAATGAGAGCGCACGCCGAGGGCACAGCGGCCACAAAGGCCAACGAGAGCAGCCGAACCAACTAATCGGGCCTAGCGTTGTCTGTTAGCCTCTGGGTCGCGCCAATATGGCATTAGTTGCCGCTCAACTCCCTTTCAACGCGTTTCAAACAGCGCGCAACAACAGCCCAAGGAACTCACAGCCCAAAAGAGTCACGAACCCAATTCCGAATTCCACATATCGCGAACTGCTCGAAGACAGCCCAGCGCTGAGGCAGTCAACCGTTTGCACGGAGTCGAGACGAACGCACGTACGGAACGGTCGCGTATGCGGAAGTTAACTTACCAGAGGTGCAACTATTTTTTTTTTTCACTTGCCGTGTGCCTTTTCTGGAACTTCAGTTTAAATTAAAGAAAGAAAAAAAAAAAACAGAAGAACAAATTACCAAAAACCAAAGAAGACAAACAAAGTTAGAATATTTTATTTTATGCAGTTGGGATCATCTGCGTGATTTCCAAATCTAAGAATTGTGTTTTGCTTTTTTTTTTGGTCATATATATATATATATATTTTTTTTTTGGAATATACACCTTCTTTCGAAGAGGGAAGGAAGTGAAAGTGTGCAATTTTATTGTTAGAATTTTTTGCCGTTGAAAGTGTTTTTTAACGATGATAGTCAATACGTCTCTCAGTGGCGGTGGCGCCAATGGCAACAACAACAACAACAGCAACAGCAACAACAACAATAACAATAATGCCAATACCAATAATTACAACAATGCGAATACCAGCAACAACAACAATAACAACAACAACAATAACCATGAGTCGCTTAGCCTAGCAGCGCCACAAGGACAATGCGATGAGTACAACTTTCTAAAGCGTAAACTTGACGCCGAGGACAGCTCATTGCCAATTGTGCACCAAGTGGAAATCAATAGCGATGGCACACCGTACGCGCACAACCAGCCGCAGATGGATTGCAATCCCTGGAAGAAGCGCTACCTCGAACGCCTCGAACCCAATGCGACCGAGCAGCGCCACCATGCGGCCAACACCGGACACGACAGCTATGCGCTCGCCGGCGACTACAGCCAGGTGGGCAACGTCGGCGATGAGCTCGCATTTGGTCTGCAGCTGAGCGCCGATGGCGGCAACAGCAGCAACACACTCAGCAGCAGCAACAGCAGCAGCAACAACAACAACAACAACGTTGTGGCAACGACAACTGGGCCAACGCTGAACAATGCCGGCACAGGGCAGGCGACAACATCAGCCTCATCGCTGACTTCAGCGTCAGCGTCAGCGTCCATGTCGTCGTCATCGTCATCGTCGTCGACCTCAACGTCGTCAGCATCCGCAGCCGCGTCTACATCGTTTATCAATGATCTCTTTGCATACGATGCGAATCTTCTGGTGCCGGTTACCACTTGCACACCGCTGCAGATGTCCAGCACGGCGCCGTCGTTTTGCGGCGGCACAGTCAGCGGCGGCAGCTTGCCAGGCTTCAGCGCGGCATTGAGTGTCGGCGGTGCTGGCGGCAACGATGCCGCTGTTAGCGATGCCGGCTTCGATGACGGCAGCGATTGGCAGAGCGCGGATCTTCTGGAGCTCGATCATCGCTATAACTCGGGCCTGCAAACGGAAATCGGACAGCTGAATGCGACGCTGCAGCTGAAGTCAGTTAATGAGGAAGCGAATTTATCGAATTTGCAGAATCAGCAGCCAACGCAGACGGCACCGAATGGTTTTCTGATGCCGCAGAAGCAGATAGGAAGGATTGCTTTACATCACAATGCGAACAACAACAACAACAACAATATAAACAGCAACAACAACAATAATCATAATAAATTGCGCATAATGCAGCAACAGCAACAGCAACAACAACAGCAACAGCAACAACACATAACGGCACAAACATTAGCCGAACCCGATACCGATTTTGAGGATAAGAATCTCTCCTGGTTATTAAATTTCAAATTCGATGAATTCCCCCATCTATCGCCGGATGTCAGTGGTGGGCGCCATAACAACAACAACAACAACAACACTAACAGCAATGGCATGCTTAGCGGATTAAGCATGAGCACATCGAATGCAACAACAACAACAAACACAACAACATCTCCCACATACAAATCAAACGCATCCTCACCAGCCTCATCGACATCGTTGAACTCCAGCCAGCATTCGCTGTGCGCCCAACAAAGCGATCGTTCGCGTTCACCAAAATCCTCCGCACACGCCAGCACCAAAGCAGTTGGCCGCAAATTCGAGGAACTTGTCATGGAGGCCACTTCGGAACTCGATGGCAGTGACATGATTGTTGCCGAGCACATTGTCTTCGAGGACAGCTCAGTCAAAGCGTGAGTACCTGAAGTTCGAGCTAAAACCTTAATTTCAAAATCCACAATTTTAAATATAACGGAGACGTATGTTAATCCCAGGATTATACTTTTAAAATAACACTTTGAACTCATAGGAGTTCGTGAATTTTGTATAGCTTAAGTACTGAGCTCCGGTTTGATAAAGCAAGTCAGGAAATGAAGGCCAGAAAGGATAATATAATCAGTGGCCTGGCCAGCCACAATGTAACTATAAACTTATTTTAGTACTCTAAGTTATAAAAGTTTTTGTTTTCCTTAGCAAGGACTGAAGAAGCTTTTCGATTAGCTTATATTAGTTTGACCTTACCGATCGTAGCCGTTATGACCTTTGACCGTGTCTGTCAGTCTGTTAACTTCTGATATAGTAAAACATAATGATCTTAATGGATCTCAATATATTTGAAACTAATAGATAAAGTATCCTGAGTATATGATGTCCAATGCATAAAAAGCTTATGTTACTTTTTTCAAAGTTTGCCAACTTCTTGTAGAAATTTGAATTCCGACTACAAAAAAGTGTTTCTATAAAAAATCATAAAAAAACATTATGCTAATGCCAACATATCGTTTTCTTCTTTTCTCTTGACACTAAAACAAAAAAAAAAAACAAAAAAACGAAAACCACCCAATGGCTCACCAATGAAATGCGTCCACCACCCACTGGGAAACACCACGAAACAAAACAACAAACATCGCTGAATGTGCAGGCCAAAGAAACCACCATTCACGTACACCGAACTCATCGAATACGCCCTCGAGGACAAGGGTGAGCTAACCGTGTCGGGCATATATCAATGGATATCGTAAGTACAATTCAACAGAAATGCTCTACAATGATTAACCGTTAGGCCCCTGTCGCTTGTACGCCATTTTGTTGACGCTGGCGTTGACGCTGGCGTTGACGTTGGTGTTACTAATGCCTTTGTTGTTTTTGGCATTGTATTTGTTCTTGTTTTGTTGTTGTTGTTGTTCTCGTTGTTACTTGACGAAAACGGAAACCGGATGCAATTAAACAAATCTCAGACATTCAAATTTCGAACCTGCTCCAGGAGAACGTGTAAGGGTACGGGTATGGGTACCGGGTATCCGTATATACCAATATTTTTAGTTTACCTTGCTTTAGGTTTCACTTGTGAAATGTTTGTTGTTTATGTTTCTGATTGTTGTTTCATTTTGATTTTGTCGTTGTTTTTCTTCTTGTTTTCTTTTTTTTTTTTACAATTGGCGTTTTTAATGCCGTGTTATGTACAACTATAGTAACTTTTTGCAAATACCTCTTCCTCCTCCTCCTCCTCTCCACTCCACTCCACTCTACTTTTTTTTCTTTTGTTTTCGTTTGAGTTTTTTGGTTTTTGTTACCTATATACATGCATACATATATACAATTACATCTACAAATATGTACATACATATGAATGTATATTTTTTGTTTGTTTGTTTGTTTGTTTGTTTCTACACAAATTTCAACAAGTTGCGCATAAATCAAGTCGTGTTGATTAAGAATTTTGATATGGCAAGAAAATCGCAAAGTTAGGTGCGAAATAATTGCCTAAGGGTTTTAAGACACTTTAACAAGTTGTACGTCATGTAGTAGCAGCGATGCAAGTGCTTAGATTAGAACACGTCCGTCTGTCCGTGTGCCAGGACTTGGCGAAGGCTAACGAAGCGATGCCTCCTTGCATTGGCATGCGAGAGCACACGACAAACGACGAAGTTGCGGCAGAGGCGAGAACAGGCACGAAGATATGCAGTTGACAAGTGGAAGATGGGATCGGGATGTGCGCACATGCTGGAATCGTGGTATTCACAAAACACAGCAATTCTTCATGTTGTTTTCTGACACTCTGCTAAGGTGAAAGGTTTTTGCAACAGAGTTAGGATCTTTGCAAAGGATTAATGCGCTTAAAAATATTTCAGGATGATATTTATAGGATTTGAATGTTGGTCTTGGTGGGTAAACCTTACTAACATGTAACGTAAATCGCTGAAATAACAGAGTTGAGTGAGGGTCCTCTTCATTTCTCACAAGATCTAATCGAACATGTATGAATTTAGCTGTTTTCCCAAATCACTAAAATCCATGTTTTGTTATACCCTGTACCAAAAAATGGTAAAGGGTATATTAAAGTTGTGCAAATGTATGTAACAGGCAGAAGGAGGCGTGGCAGACCCCACAAAGTATATATATTCTTGATCAGCATCGAAAGGCGAGTCGATATAGCCATGTCCGTCTGTCCGTCTGTCCGTATGAACGCACGGATCTCGGAAACGGTAAGACCTACAACCACCAAATTTTGCACGAAGACTCTGCCAATCCATAGGCATATCGAGTTCATTTTTTTTTTCGATATTCGATCTATAACATATAGCTGCCATAGGAATGATTGGCCGAAAAGCCATATTTAGTAACAAAAACCGCTTTATTTTTTAAGATATGTTTCCCAAATTTGGGATTTAATTGTTTTACCTAATGCCCAATCACATATCTAAAAACTATGTATATCGGTTCACTATATCATATAGCTGCCATAGGAACGATCGGCCAAAAAACAACATTTACTGAGAAAAAATTTTTTGTATATTAAGCAATCGTTATCAAATTTTGGATTTACCAATTCTAAGTAATATCCAATAATATTCCCGAATATTATAAATATCCGTTTACTATAACATATAGCTGCCATAGGAAGGATCGGCCGAAAAACAACATTTACTGAGAAACACTTTTTTGTTTATTAAGATATCGTTACCAAATTTTGGATTTATTGATTCTAAGTAAATTCAAATCATATTCCTAAATATGATAAATATCGGTGCACTATAACATATAGATGCCAACGGATACAAAATATTAAAGCAAAAAAAAATAATATAAGTTTTGGCTTCGGTACAGGGTTTTCTATAGTCGGTTACGCCCGACTATAGCCCTGCCTTTCTAGTTTTTTTATTAAATTTAAAATACATTTTCTTTCAATTTACTCTTAAACAGAACCCCGAGCATATTCGTACATATAACAAACCGAATGAATATGAACTCTCCGACTAAGTGCTTTCTCTTGACAAAACTAAATAAATATCATGAACGCTCTCCTGTTTCTCCCTACAGCTGCTTCTTCTTGAAACCAATAACGGTACTAATCGAATCTATAGATTAGACTCTTGGGTACAATTCCCCTAACTTTAGTTTAAGATTGTGGCTCTGGGGTTAATTAAGTCCAAAAATGTACATTGCAGTTTGCTACAATGAAAGCTAACCGACTCCAAGCTACGTCATAGAAACATATGATGGGTCAACGTTTAACCCATTTCACTGGGGTATAATGTTTGCCTTTTTTGAAAAAGTTCACAAACTTTTTAAGCAGATTAATATGGTAATCAGCAACGGTTTGCTCTCCCCCTAATATGTGCCCTGACATGTTACGAAACCTGAATTTCACCTACAAAATAAAGTTGAAAGAAGGTAAGCAAAGCTAGAAAACTTACGAATAGAAATTGAAATTCCCTTTTTTCGATATTTCAACAATAATAAAAAAGTTTTAACACATTTTTCAAGGTTCATTAATTTTCACAACTCTCTGGTTTTTTTCCGCTTCTTCTTCTATTATGGTGTGTTTGTTGTTTTTGTTGGTTTGCGACATTATGAACGCTATGCGCGCCACAAGACACACACTGAGAAGGGGTCTTCGCCATTAGAGAATGTGGAGAGAGGGTTGATGTGTTGTGGATTATTGTGTGTTTAGTGTATGTGTGTGTGTGTGTGTGACAATGGCGCGGGTGCAGGTGTAGCACCTGTGCGGCAAGCATCCGAATCAGTGTAAATAGTTGAAGCCACAGTCAAATGTTGCGTGTAAATAACGTATTGAAATTTACATACAGCAAACCCCAATCCAACCCAACTTCCAAAAAGAAAAGAAGGGAAGACTGCCAAACGAAAGACAGTCAGACAATAAGTAAAAAAAAAAAAAAAAAAGAAAAACGAAGAAAAAAATAGAAGTAAGTTTAACGCGAACTTATGACAACTTTAACCAACATAGTGCAAGGTAGCAGGCAAAAGGACTGACTGCCTGCCTGCCTGACTGCCTGCCAAGCTGATGGACTGTCTGACTGACTGACTGAGTGAAGGCAAACACCCAGCCTACAGCCAACCTGTTCATTAAATGTGGAGAACAAGACTGTATACGAAACAGTAAAAACGACATGAACTTCATGGTTATTTTATTGTTGCTGTTGTTGTCGTTATTGTTGTTGTTGTTGTTGTTGTTGTTATTGCCTTAGTTGTTTTGCAACTTTTTCATTAACCATTCACAAATTTACTTTGCGGTATATACGCATACACAAACTCGCAGACGACCCCAGTAGTCGGGCAAAACCAAAATCCCTCTGTGTGTGCGCGCACCTCGTGGCCATTCCCCCCCCCACGCATTCAAGGCGAGACCGCCCCCGCACTGAAGTAATGCGCTTGCGCTGTACACCAGCACAGCACAGCACAGCCCAGCACTTTCTACCAATGAGGAGCGTATAGCACCCATACCCACAGTCACATCCACACCCACAGTCACACAGGCACTGGCGCACAGGCACTGGCACAGGCATAGGCACACACTCTGCGACAGTTCGCATGGCGCATGCATTTAGTGCATGATTTACAAATTGCCCATGAAATTTATATGTTCAAACATTTCTCATAATAATTATTAATTGTCTGCGCACGCCAACCCTGCTGCTGCCTCTCCTGCCCCTCCTCCTGCCACTTCTGCTCGCTTGCACGAGTCATGTCGCGTCGCGTCCAGTTAAGTTGCGTTGAGTTGCTTTGCGTTGCGTTGGTGGAAATGTTTAACCGTGAGCTGCGCGAGCATTAGGCGAAGGTCTTTCATAATCGCAGGGGTGGGTTTGTTCTTTCGCCTCGTTTCTTCGCATTCGGTTGCTGCAATTGCCGATGTTCGACAGGTAGCAGCAGGTAAGAACTACGCTGGGCCACGTGACGTTTGACGTCGTCCGTCTGCCTTCCGGCTTTTCTACACCTTTTACACGCACGAATGCACACGATCAGGTGGCCGCTGACTCTCTGCATATGTGCATTGTGAACTTATGCATGTGCATTCTTCTTCCGAATTGCCAAGGCAGCACTTGATGGCCAGGGGAGCTGGTGAGCATTTAGCATGGGGGTAGGGTATGCTGAGTTGTGCATTTCGCTTGTGTATTTGTGATATTGATGGCAATTAGGTCCACAATTGCGATTAGCGTAATACTTTTTGTTCTTGTCCCTGTTGTCGTTGTAGTTGTAATTGTTGTTCTTGTAGGCCTTTCCGGTTAATTTAAATTTTATATTCGCAGTTTATTGAGTGATGATCATGCATGAATGATCAGCATAGTGTCTGCCCGGCTGCAAAGGTCAGCAGGATACGTTTGAGGCATTTGCTGCAAATGAAAATGATAAAAGTCTAAGTAGAAACGTTAAAGTTTACATATTCATGTACATATATTTCACATTTACATATGTACATAGCATTGTATATGCTGTGTGTGTGTATATGTATTTTATGACAAATACTCGGCATTTAGTAATATGCATGACTGAGCATTGTGTCTTTAGATCTGGATATGGTATTTATTTAAGTGCAGCAACCATTGAGAGACACGCAGTATCCACCCAAGTTTTACTTAGCTCCAAATGATGTTATAAAATTTATTTATATACTTCTTTCGTTAGTTCGCCGTCGAGTACACAATTGGCGCCATTAGTTAGATTGGGAATAGACGGAAAAGGTGAACCTTTAATTATTGTTGCTTTTTGCTTTATAATAATTATATTCGTACAATATCTTGAAATATGTAAAAAAAGAAATATAGTAGATTCCCACAAATAAGTGGTTCTTAATTTTGGTTTATGGCTTTTGAAGTAATTCTAATTTCTGAAATATTCTAATTTCTAATTTCTTTTTTTATCCGAATAAAAATAGAAAAATGGAGAAAACTTACATAAAAAAATACACTAGATTTATTTTTTTGCTTTATTTTATTTAATAAAATTAAATAAGTAAACGAAACTTATATTTTTTAACTATATGCCCCAAAACATAAAGATTCACTCCAATTACATCACATGTACATATTATATGTTTCATGAATTTCATACACAAACTAGCCAAAAATGTAAATAAATGCTACGAAAAAATAATAAATTTCGAAAAAGGGGATTCCCCTTTATCGTTCTACTTTGTTCAAAACAAAATAACGAATAACATAGACAAATCGAAACAAAAAAAAAAACATGACCCCAGAAATTAGAATTTTAAATTCTAATTTTAGAGTCTTAAATGTTTTATAAACTTAAATTCTAATTTCAGAGAGATTCGAATTTCTGAGGATTCTAATTTGTGAGAATCTACTGTATTAATATAAAATTTGAGGATTTTCTACGTAAGGTAATCATATGTCATATCATTGCACGTCATTGGATACGCACACAATTGTGTGATTAACATTTATTGGGCAATATTTTTTATTTGACTACAGATAGCTAAACCGACTGAAACATGAAGAGTCAAATATTTTTTTTTTATTCAAAAGATTCTTATGACTGACTGAAAAAAAGTTGACATCAAAGTTAAAAAAACTTTTACAAAACGTTGCATGGGTGTCCAAAACGAACATATCTGAATCGAGAGCTTTTACTTGATCTGCAAGTTTATAGCTGGATGTTGTTTTTTAAGAGTAATATGCAATATAACCGAAGCACAATGGAATCGGACTCGATATAACTCTGCACATGTATCCCACGTATACGGAACAACAAACCAATTAACCAAAACCAGTTGCCATTAAAAACTTTTTCACTTCAAAATTATCAGCAGCAGAAAATCATCCGTCTTGCCAAATCATTTTCTTTTAAACGGGTTTTCTTTTTACTTTATTTTTCTTTTACTGCAAATAAATAGCAAAAATACATTTCCTTAACCGAGTCCATCCATAAATGTTCAAAAAAAAATTTATGACAACAACCAAATAAGAGAAATAAATAAAAAAGAAAATATAAACGAATATTTGCTAGGCTACAACAAAAAATCGCTGCAGTCGCATAATAAATATAAGCAATAGTCAGCAAAGAAAAACCAACACACAAAAAAGAAAAACAAAACAAAAATACACATATATATATGTATGTATATGTATATATAAAAAAAAAAAAAATAGAAACTACGAAAAAATTATATATACAAAAAAATGAAATGAAGAATTTATGAACTGACTTGCCGCAGAAGAGTAATAATAATAATACAAATGTACACCATGGGTACACACACAAAAACGAGCCTCAGGCATAGGAACTTTTGCGCCGAATGCGCCCAACACACGCCCACCATGCGGGCCCAGCGCAGTGCAATTTATACGCTCTGCACAATGGAAATGTATCGTCATAGTCATCGTCGTCATCGTCGTCGTCTTCGTTGAGTAGTTTCTGTGTTGGCCATGCCGTGTTGGGGTGTGCCAGGCACGAAAGCCAGTCAGCCAGTCGCAACAGCAAGCCAACGTAGCCCAGAGAGGAGTCATAGCCACAGGTACAGCCAGCGCTAGTGTGTCAGAGTTAGAGTCACGGCTCGCAGAGAGTGGTCCGCAGCAGCGACAGCAGCCTATCAGACATTATGAAAGGCACTGCTATGGTTTATAGCCTGCACAGGCGAACATTTGGTCGCACTACAAAGGAAGAAAGTCAGGAAGCCTGGCAGGCAGGCAGGCAGTGGAACTGGTCGGCAGGTGGGCAAGTGGGCAAGTGGGCAGATGGGCAGGCAGCCTGGCTATGTCGTGCGCATTGTTCGCTCAACGTTGGCCATTCGCGTGAAGCGCAAAACTTTCGCAAAGGGATGGACAACGACGACGCGTTCACTTAGCCCAATGCGCCATGCCGTGCATTTTGCATGTGGCTCACTCGCCTATACAAATACATAATGGAGTTTGCTGTTCGGAGTAGGAATTCGAAAGTTGTGATTTGGTAGTTAAGAGTTTGCAGAGAGCGGACAGGCGTGCTCTTCGTTCTTTAATTTGGTTTCATTTTTTTTTTTTGCTTTCCTATTTGTATTTTTGTATTGCCAGGCCGCCGGCAATGCGCCGTTTCATATGCCCAATAACTGGATACTGTTTCATTGTTGTTGCTTTTTATTATTGCTGCCTCGTCTAACCCAAATATAAAAAAAGAAATAAAGAGGAACGCGCAATTTCGGGGCAAATTGTCTCTGAGATAATAGCGTAAAATATCAAAAATCATACACACCACTGACGGTGACTTGTCTGTCTGTCTGTCTGTCTGCCTGTCTGTCTGTCTTTTCGTTTAACTAACGTTTGAGTGTCGTTGATGTTGCTGTTGCTGTTGTTGTTGTTGTTGTTGTTGTTAGTGTGTATAAAATGCTGCATTTACACCGAGAGTAAAAAATAGAAAAGTTATAAAAATGTCGAATGTGAGAAAGCAAGAAGTGAATGAATGATGGCAGGGGCCAGGGGGCAGGGGCCATCGGTGGTGGCAGCGTATTACCAAAAATTTCGTGTGTATAGACAATTCATTCATTTATATGTATATGCATGCAGTCAATCTATCAGTCAGTCAGTCAGTCAATTGTTGTGTCCGTCACTCCGTCAGTCATATACACATTTGTTTCCTTTGCTTTACTTAGCCTCTAGCCTAAAGGTATGCTACACTTTTTTTTACTTTTTCACTTTGCTACTTTTCCATATTCGCGTTGACAATTCGACAAGTGCGACAGCGTAGGCAAAGTTGTCACTATCGATTTGATGTTGCTTCGCTGCTATTTGTTCTGTTTATTTCTTTCGTTGCTGTTGTTGTTATTGTTGTTGTTGTTATGGTTGTTCTTAGTTTTTTTGTTGTTTTGTTTATTGTTTTTTTGTGCAGTCGACTTCATTCCTTATTTGCTGTTACATTCGACGATTGGTCGCGCTGGGTCCTTCGGTCGATTGACGATTTATGCCTCACAGACAAAGCCAAAGCGAACCCCAACTTAAGACCGAACGTCGTCGGCGTCATCGGCGACACAATTGTTATACTGTCGAGTATTTATGATTAAACTAGGTTTGACATGCATTGCATTTTGGTCTGCTCTATGCGCGGATACTCGTATACGAAGGAATATGTAAATATAGTGTGCCTGAGAGTAGACGTGCATAATTCAAGATTTTTGACAGGTCTTTAAATATTTTTCATTAGCTCTCGTATACATATTACTGCTTATAAAACCTACCACACGTGTACGAGTGTGTAATGCATGTATTTGAAAATAAAATGCAAAAGTATTCATTAAAATTATTTGGTAATGTTGACACACAAAGGGCAAATCTTACTTCGCTACACACTAGGCAGGTAACGACTAAGAAATCCAGTTGACACTATTCACGCATGAATGATTATTATTATGAGAAGATCGAATGCCTGTGATAGTTTAATTGGTTAACTTTGCGGATTTCTGATATCTTAAGCTTCCGCACATAAACGTCATTGATGTAGTAGGTCCTTCTTCGACCGATTCTTGCACGGTTAGATGGAACGTGTTTTGGAAAATAAAAATTGATGTCGTTAAACATGTGATTGTCTGACATTTTGTTGGCAACAGAATTGAGAGTAATTGCTTGTCGTGAAAGGCTCTCAAAAAGTGCGGTTCGGTTTTTGCGCTACGCAGGAGGTCCCAATCACTTGTGCGTGAAATGAACGCGCACAATACAACTGACTGCTGGTACTTGACACTTGATTCAACTGACTGAGCTGGTCTTAAATATATGAAGATGGATGAAGAATGGTCTCACTAAATATATGAAGGCATTGATAAAAGAGGGATGAGTCTTCGCCATTCTTGAGCCTCTCTAAATTTGTCGCCATCGCTAACTTTAGGTGCTGGGTCATTACAAATAAGCGAACGAAGAGACAGACAGAGACACTCATAAATGCAAATTAGTATTTTGTATTCGTCCATGGCAATAGAGCACTTTGATATTTGGTTTTTATAGACGCCTTAGGGTATGCTACATATTTTTTTATAACATATGAAGCAAAATGCTTCAGCTCCAGTTCCAGCTCCAGCAGTCATGAACGTCAGTCCCGGCAACAGCAACAGCAACAGTGACAGTGACAGCGACATACTAACAACATACGTTTCGATTTTCATTTATGAGTCGTCATTTACTTTTTATTATTTTTGTGTTTTTTGTTTTATTTATTTTCTTGTTTTTTGTGGACCGTCAGCACGCGCGCACACACAAATCAACAACTACACCGTCGCCCACTTGCCGCTGCCTATTGCTATTGCAAATTGACAAAATGAATAAAAAAGAAAGGATAAGAAAGGAAAAGGGAGAAACCGTTAGTTTATGCATAAGCCGGCAGAGCCAGCAGGGCAGCATGGTTGATTCGGCATCCGAATCAGAGTGCGCGTCCAGGTCGCGTGCTCAAATACAAAATTTGGATTGCTTTTTCGCTCGAACTGCTTTTTGCGGGAAACGCTGCGCAAAGCTTTGAGTGGCAGAACGGTACGTGGCTGCTTGACGGCACCTGGTGCATGAGCACAGGGGCAAGGCGCTGGGGTAACAGGGCTTTTGGGCACTGCGATTAGAGTTTGGGGTCATGTAATGACGTCGCAGCATTGTCAGGCACCGGAACGGGAGCCGGAATTGGCGCTTCTGTTCTGCTGCTGCCGCTTTTCATGCAATTCAGCCAATGACACAGCTCCGCTGACTGGCGCACGTTTCCGGTAAGCGTGCGGGTGTTTGCTGTAGTGCCATGCCCGGCATTTTTTTGTTTTTTATATTTCGTATTGGCTTATTGCGTTGGATTTTAGGGTTGTAGGGTTGTTCATGTTGTACGCGCGAGCACTCGGACTATGTGTGTGTGTGTGTGTGTGTGTGCGGTGGTTGGGTGTGTGGCGTGCGATAATGGCTGTGCTCTGTGTGTCTCGTTGCTATTTCTCGAAATACTTTCCATTTTGTTCGTTGCGCGCTGTTGGCGCCCAACTCCCGCCGCATCGCATCGCACCGTGCACGTCTGTTGTCCTGTCGTGGATTTTAGTTTGGTTAGCACGCGATGTCCTTTCCGGTCGTCATTTCCGCCTTTTCATACCATGTCATATATGTATACATACATATGTATGTATATGTGTGTAACTAAATATGTATAAACCGAATAAGCAAGTCGCAAGAACAAAAAAAAGAAAGCAAAAAGAAAGAAAAGAAAAATACATGTACATCATATATATTTTTTCATTTTGCTTTTTGCCGCTGGCCCAATGGCGAGGGCATGGTATGTCCGCATAGCGTGACTGAAACTCCTTGCATGCTACTGCCGCACTTCGTTGGGGGGTTCACTTTAGTTTAGCTTTGCTTTACTTTGCGCTGTCGTGTTCTTTTACTTCAGCTACTTTGACTTTTTGTTGTTTTACATTGGTGCTTCCGAAACTTTAAATTGCGACTGGTCAAAAATTGAAATCGTTTTGCAACATCATGAACAACAACAAAACCGAAAAGTGACCAATGACAGCAAGGCATGCGCTCTGCGTCTGACCAATCAGATATGTGAATTTGGTGGATGGTTTCTTTTAATATATATTTCTGTTATTAACACAACTCTTTCCACTTCTCTCTCTCTCTCTCTATCTCTCCCTTTCCCACTCATTTAGTGATCGCTTTCCATATTACAAATCAAATGACGACCGCTGGAAGAATTCCGTGCGACATAATCTGTCCATAAATCCGCATTTTCGCAAAGGGGCCAAGGCGCCACAAGGTGCTGGCCACTTGTGGACTATCTCCAGTGGCGATTCGGCGGAGAATGTACTCGCTTGGGAGCATGTAAGTTGGCAAAAACAAGCCATGAGCTTTCATATGTGTTTCGTTTTTTTTTTTTTTTGTTTTTTGGTTTTTTTACAAAACAAAATTATTTATGCATAGAAAAAGCAACGTTTGGATTTGTTCTTCAAAATGGAATCCTTGAATCGTGAGCGGATGCAGCAACATCAACAACAGCAGCAGCAGCAGCAGCAGCAACAACAACAAATGCAACAACAGCATTTACAACAACACAATCCACATCATCAGCAACAGCAGCAGCAAGCACAACAACAACAACAATGCACATCGCCACATCAAAGTTGCCAATCAGAGCAATGTCTCTACGATGAGGCTGCCATCGCCGCTGCCGCCATTACACAGGAGATGCTACAGCAAGCGACAGCCAGTGGCAACGATGCATTAACGTCCACACAGCAACAACAACATGCGCATAGCGTGCAGCATACAAATCAGCCGCCAACAACAAATCCAACGCCTGCAAGCCAACATCACCACCAACAACAGCAGCAGCAGCAGCAGCACCATCAGCAAGAGCAACAGCAGCAACTGCAACAACACCACCAACACCACCAACAACAACAACAACACCAACAGCGTCTATTACCTTTCAACGATCTGCTTTGCGACGAGGAGCTACGCAAAACTGCCGGCCAAATACTAAACGGCATACACCGCGAAGTCGAGGTACAATCCGTGAATTCGATTATTAGCACCTATCACGACGTGCTGCTGGACAATGGTAAACAAAACTACTAACAACAACAATAGAATATGTTTATATGTACATCAACTGCAATAAAATTGAAATTCTCTTCACGCACAGGTGACTATCTGAATCCCATACACAAAGACGTTGCCGTCAATGAGAGCGGTCTGCGTGGCCTGCATACTACGTCCAGCGGCAGTGGCAACAACAGTTCGATTAACTTAAGCCAGCATATCGGCAGCAACACACACTCACAGTACTACATAACCGAAATCGATCCCATGGAATTGGGCATACATATGTCCCATCAAATCGAGTCATGCGAGGAGGAGGTGCTCTTCAGCGATGAATTCAATCTGAATTATTTTGGCTATAATCCGGGCAGCGACATTGTCGCTTGACCGTGTGAGACGAGTCGAGCAGCAGCGTTGCCACCGCCGCCCAGCAATTAGTTAAGCAGTCCTTGAATTATACAACGAGTAGTCGCAGCAGCAGCAGACAATTACGTTACAACTTTATAAGCCAATTAAATCAATACTAGTCACATGAAATACCAAAACACAAAATTTAAAAAAAAAAAAAAAACAAAAACAAGAAAAAAATCGTAAAAACAATTATACAAAAAAAAGAATCAAAATTAGTAACCATACAACAAACTAACCTAACCTCAAAATTTATAAAAAAAAAAAACCATACTCGTAACTAGTTTTTTTTTTCTTTTTGTGTATTTTTTTTTTTTTTACTTAAAAATTAGGTGTACATTATAAGAAGGCACTCCCAGCTGAACATGTAAAAATTGTGAGCTATGGTCTGGGCTTGTGTCCGCCATAACTGCTACATCCGGACTTTGCAATTTTTCCATAACAAAAATTAGTTAAGCGTTTATTATAGAGCTATGCATTAGACATATGTATATGTATGCACTTACTACTTGTATATGTATACATACATATGTATATATAGTTTATATATAGACATTTATCTCAATATAGCATATATTGTCTACACTCGTATAATATTTAGCATATTCAGCACATTCCAGTTCTATAAATAAATTTGAGCAACAATTTTTTTCATATAACCGCGTTTAACTAAACTAAGCTAAGCCATAGAGGCTGGTACTGATTTTCGAGTCTAACGCATGTCGACGATTGAGAAGGACAAAACATAAGTTAGTATTATTCCCTATAATTATGCACATATGTAACGGACTCAGATTTCAAATTCAATCTAGCGCTGCTACCATTAGAGAGAAAAAAAGCTTAAAAACGGCATATTGTGCAAGCTTTTCATGTTAAGTTGGCAGCGCTACAAAGCTCAGCTGTTTCGCATTTTTTTGATGTTTGCAAAAATATTTTCGCGATGTGAGATATCAGTTGTTAATCGCTCGTTGATGGTTAATAAAGGGTAGAAGTCGGTGGCTTAGATGTTGGTGAAGTCGACAGCATGCTTGCGTAGTTTAAGTACAATTACATGGGGAAATGTTCTAAGTGATATTAATTCTAACGAAAGTACAAAAATTCCCAAAAAGAATTTATTACGAAGCTAATGTAAAGTTGTAAGTAAAAAGAAAAAAAATGATACAAGCAATAAACTAGAAAATCAACCTAATGATCTAACACGCGCGCATGCAAGTAGTTTTGTGATTAGTCAATTAAATGCGAATGCGATGCTCATTACAGCGTTAGTCATGATGAAATTCGTATCACCAGGCGCGCAAATTTTGGCACGTGAACGAACTCTCAAGGTGTTTATCTTTGTTGCGTAGAGTAACAACAACAACAAGCCTTTAAACATTAACAACAACAACAACAACAGCACTATCAATAGTTCATTCACTAATGTTAAGACGCGACGCGATGCTTTGGAATAAAAATAAAAAACAACAACAACAATGGGCCTATAAGCGTCGTCACTTGCTTCGTCTTAGCTCTTATCAAACCGTCACAAAAACAAAACAAACACCCTTTTCACCCGCACCAACAGCACATTCCCATATCCGACAGACAGACAACAACAATAGCAATGACTGTGCATTAAAATATTGGGGGAAAACTTAGAAAATTTCCATGGCCAAGATGATATAATTACGCGTTATGCGCTATTACATAAATAAATGTCGTGCATAAAATCAATTTTCCTTCGCAATAATAGCAAAAATAAAAATGTCAACAAAATATGTTTCTTTACTCCCACGCACAGCCTGCCTGCCAGGCGCTGTACCTTTCTCGCAATAGTGCCCAGCATCTATTTAGTTATATACTTGCTCATTTAGTATATTAATAAAAATGATTTGTTTTACTATTCCGCACGTGAAATACTTCCGGCTTTGCTAATGACGTGCTACGTTCGCTTGAGGTTTCTATTTTTGCTACCTTGAAAAAATCACATTGTTGCAAGAGAGAAAAAAAGTAGAGAGAGAGTGAGCAAACGATCGTTGCAGAAATGTTCGGTGCATGCCATGCACATTTCTTTTTTTTTTTTTCTAAATTAGAAGAAAACTTTTCGGAAATATCCGTTGTTTTTTTTGCGAATTTTGCAATGCATTCAGTTTTCTTGCAACTTTTGTGGCATTTAGATCGTATAAAAAAAAACCAAGCAAAGTGCAGTGTGCCTATAACATAATAATTATAATCTTATAAAATAGCTTATATAAAGTAAATACATATATACATGCATGTATAATATGAGAGAGCGTCTAGACCATTTCAGACATTGACCGAAGCAAAGTTTTGCCTTGACTTTTAAATAAATCGGCCTTGACACGTGCATGTGTGCGAAGTCGGATGCATATGGGTTCTTCGGTGAGGACAGCTATGGATTGTTTTTTTTTTTTTTTTTTTCATTTCTGTGCGCCTGTAGCACATTAAAGAACATTCTGTGCTCTGTGCATCTACTGTGCAATTTGCTGATCAATCCAACTTGGCTGTTTCCTTTTCACCTAACCTAATTTTCGGAAAATGTAAATTTGTTGCATTTACAGTTATTGTCACAGCTTTTTATCTAGTTAATACAAATTGTAACGGTTTTGAAAACTAAAGCTAAGATAGTGTATGATCCTAATGAAGTATGTTTCGCTCTACAATGTTATGTGTAGTTATAAAAGTATTCGTCATCAAGTGAAACCATTCTAAGTATGATTTTGGTTCCGGTTTTGCTGAAGGCCAACGATACGGCAATGGCCTTCATCGTTGCAGGGAAGTATAAAACTTTCGTTAGATTATCATTATGGTTTGCCTCCGTGTTGTGTAGCATCTGACGGAGCATGACTGCAGTTGATAATTATGTTGGCTTTGGATTTACGTCATGTAAACACTCATCGGAATATATCCTTCTTGCCTCCTGCTTATCTGCTTATATCTATTGCATGTGTGGGAAATTATTGCTGTTGTTGTTGTTGTTGGAGCAGATACTTGCGCTTGTTTATACTGCTAAAGAAGAGTCTAATATTGTATATTGTACGGTAGACCTTTGTTGCTAAACTAAACTTAAGCTGCGCATAGATGATGCTGATGCTTCTGGTTAGTGTTCTCATGCTAGTGTTGCTAGTGGGTGGTCAGGTTGTTAGCACATTTGTGAAGGAGTTGTTGTTGTTCTTGCTGCTTTTTTTTGTTGCTATAAATTCGCACATACGTATAAACATATGTACATACATATGTGAACTGGCATGCGCGCGTGGCAGTTTTTACGGCAGCTATACACAATTTAGCCACAATGTTTTTCCTTAAATCTTTTTTTTAGTGGCTGTGTGTTTAATAATACCAAAACAAAAGCAAAAAAAATTAAGAAAGAAAAGTAAGCAAAAATGGTGATACAAAGTGTTAAATTGCTGCAGCTGACGCTCTTCAATCTGAGCAAAATGCATCCCCTTGCCAAGGGCTCGCTCACCTATGCGATCATGTGGCCAACGGGCAGTCTCATACAGCAGACCATGGAGGGCAGAAATTTCAGTAAGTACAGGCATGCTCACCATATACCATATAAGCCAACTAAACGCAATGCTCTGCCCTGCTGCTGCAGGGACCTACGATTGGGCGCGCTGCCTGCGCTTTAGCATATTCGGAGCTCTGTATGTGGCGCCGACGCTCTACGGTTGGGTGCGACTAAGCAGCGCCATGTGGCCGCATACGAATTTACGAACTGGCATTATCAAGGTATGTACAGACACACACACATAGTACGTTGCTTAGTTCTATGGCATACACTGTACCCCGGCAATAGGCGCTGACGGAGCAAGTCTCATACGGGCCTTTCGCTTGTGCCAGTTTCTTTTTGGGCATGAGTCTGCTTGAGATGAAATCCCTGCAGGAAGCTGTTGACGAGGTCAAAGAGAAATTTGCACCGACTTATAAGGTGAGTGGCATGCGTTGCGATATTTTTTTTTTTTTCTGTTTTGTTATTGATGTTGATTTTGTTAATTTGATTTTGATAACACGATGCAATGCATACAGGTGGGCATGTGCGTTTGGCCCATTTTGCAGACAATAAACTTTTCCATGGTACCTGAACACAATCGCCTCATATACGTAAGTATTTGCAGTCTCATCTGGACATGCTTTTTGGCCTACATGAAAACCAAAGAGATCTCACACGAAGAAGACGCAGTGGCGGCTTAGCTGCTACAACTATACTCACATGGGATCGGTGTAATAGACATAGATATGTAAATACGAACTACGTCATATATATATAGTTTCTGTTGTTAGTTTTGTGAACATGAACGTAGGCAATAAAATGCATTTATTTATAAGTAACGCAGTAGCAACTCAATTTAAATTCTCCAATGGATTTGCACCGAAATTAATGATCAAACCGCCAACAAATAAACCCATTGGTGATGCTTCGTCGCCAGCGGCACTGACCTGCTCCAGTGTCTCCAAAATCCAATCAATGTAGGCAGAGACCTCGGTAAATACACCCGGATAGGGCGCAACCGCACACGGTTTGCGGCTCCACGATACAATGCCGACCTGTGTGCCATTCCATAGCAGTGGACCGCCCGAATCGCCATTGCATTGCCCTTTGCCACCCTCAGGCACGCCGGCGCAAAGTTGGCTTGCATGGAGTTGGGTGCCATGCCGTGCACTGCACGCACTGTCGCCAACAATAAGCAGATTGACCTTCTGCAGATGTCGCTGCACAATGCCGCCGGTCTGAAAGTAGGCAGATGTGTTTTTTTTTATGCGACGCTAGGCAGCGCAGACTCTTTGCTTACGTACCGCATTCAAACCCCAACCAATGAGCAACGCAGTGCTGTTTTCTGGCGTTTGCTGCTTCTGTTCTGGCAGTCGCACAGCACTCACAGCAGCGCCAGCTGTGCCGAAAGCGGACACAGGCTCTGTCAGTTGCAAAAGTGCAATATCGTTGACATACTTTTTGGCAGGATCGTAGCCTTTGTGGACAAAGAAACGCTTCACATTGGCCAACATGGTGGCATTGCGGCTGAGTGTATTAGTGCCATATTGTAGATTTACTTGCGCCGGCTGCGTACGTACCACACAATGTGCAGCTGTTAGAGCCCAGCCGTTGTTTAATAACGAGGCGCCACAAAAATGCCGACCATTGGCGACGCGTCGCAAGGAAACCTTACAAGGCACATAATAAGCATTTTGCAATCAAATAATAATTCGTATGTCAAACTTACAATAAAAGGAAACTCGCCTGGCTTGGCCTTGGTGCCATTCACGACTTTGCCTGCGTAGTCCGCGTCATTCGCGTTGGCAAAAAATGTCACATAGTAGCAGCAGCAGCAGCAGAAAATTGCAATTAATCGTAGCATATTCGCGTATGGTAATGCGCATTGTGTGCTTATTGTCAGCAGTTTTATACTAAGCCTTGGCAGGCGAGGCAGCAGGCGCCTGATAAAGTGCGCCACGCTTTAAACGCCGTATCACTTTAAATTAAAACTGTAATAATGCCGGTGGAATTTCGAATGATAGCCGCTAAGGGGTATTTCAGTTTTAGCAAGCAAAAGTCGATATGCAGTCAATGTCTGAAATGGTTTTTTTTTTTTTTTTTTTTTTGTAAGAGGCCATGGGTTGTGGCTGTTTAGCATATTTGCATTTTTTTAAGTTTATCATTTGTCGCAGCTGTGATTCGTAGCATGGCTGCTCAGTTGTGGCAAAACACCAAAGTATTATTAACAAAATATCCAATGGTACGCGGAATGATATCTTACAGCATGATATGGCCGACAAGCAGTCTTATACAGCAAACCATCGAGGGCAAACGCTGGGGTAAGTGCCACCACAAGCTTGTTGAATAAATAAAATACTCACACATGTTTGAAATTGAAACAGGCAACTATGATTGGTGGCGTGTCCTGCGTTTTAGCTTGTATGGCGGTCTTTTTGTTGCTCCCACCTTGTACAGTTGGATCAAAGTGAGTGATTTAATGCATAACTAGTTTTTATTTTATTTGTATTGCATTTCGCATGCAGCTATCCAGCGCCATGTGGCCCCAGACATCGTTACGCACTGGCATGATAAAGGCCGCAGTTGAGCAAATCTCATATACACCCGCCGCCATGACATGCTTCTATTTCATAATGAGCCTGCTCGAAATGAAGACTGTGAGCGAGGCTGCTGCGGAAGTGCGCAAAAAGTTTTTACCCACTTATAAGGTAAACATTTTGTTTAGTTATCATTTGTTGAGGCCGCTGTAGTTACACAAGATTATAGGTTGCACTATCTGTTTGGCCGGTGGTGGCCACCATAAACTTCTCGCTAATACCGGAACGTAATCGTGTACCCTTCATCAGTGTTTGCAGCTTATTGTGGACTTGCTTCTTAGCGTATATGAAGCACTTGGAACATCATCAAGTGGACGAACTTCACGAAAATTAATTTTAAAATATATTTGTGCACACCTGAATTAGTTTTAATTTATGTTGTAAAAATTATAAAAATATTGATATTGAAATGGTTCTGATTTATCCGCTAATTTGTATTTAAACGCAATTTGCATGGCATTGAGTGTGATTCCCATATAATTATGCTATAGACAATAATTTTACATCTGATATCCATGTACACAAAAGCAATAACAGAGTTGCTCAGCAACGGATTTCAATGAATTTTAAATATTTATCGTTTTTTTTTTCACAAGGCTGAAATCGCTACCATTTGAACGGTGAGATTGCTGGTGGTGATGGAGAAAGCATAGATTCCTCATTCGAAATTAAATGTTGTCTGTGGTTTTTGGTTTTTTTTACTTATAACACTCATTATATCCAAACGCCCTGTGCAATCATACAGGGTTGTCTTTAGAGCGAACCGGAATGTACCACAATATACCAATGTCACCCTGTTTACTAACGCCCTGTACTGTTGGCCCCACCTTTGGGCGTGTTGTTGTTGCTTGCACAAACGAACGAAGACGACGCATAGGCATTGTTTATAAACGCAAAAGTTAAATTATTTTCTATTAAATTTATACATAAACGTTGCACATTGTTTAGTTACGAACAATGCGTAACTTAGGCAAACAGCAATCACAGGATACCACCGATAATGGCGTCGAAAAGGGCGACTATCCGCGCGCAACGAGTGAGTCAAATGGCTAAAGATGCCGAGTTCTATTTTTTCCTTTCTATTTGCATAAGAGCTCGGCGATGCATTTTAAACAAAATGTATTGTTATTGTAGATGGCGTTGTCTTCGGGTCTATTGTGACATTCTTGGCCTTTTTTGTGCTCATAATGTCATTTTGCTCGCCGTATTGGATCGAATCTTATGAAGAGACACACAGCAGCTTCAAGAATATGGGACTGTGGCAATATTGCTTCAAGAATTTCGTCTATCCCAAATATCAAATACCGAAACAGTTCACCGGCTGTCATAATATATTCTCGCACGTAAGTTGCACATAACCAACAAAAGTGCATACATTTGTATGTATGTACATCTACAGAAAATATGCATACAAAATTATTATTTAACTCTACTTATCACATAGGAATACTATGTCATACGTGAATACCTGCTGCCCGGTTGGCTAATAGCCGTACAAACGTTTGTAACTTTATCATTTATAATCACAATGGGCGTGCTTGCAATACTCGCGCTGACCATAATACGTCTACCATTAAAGGGTGTGCTGCAGTACGAATGGCTGCTCGTGCGTCTCTCCTTTTTAGGCACTGCCATATCATGTAAGTAAATAGAGCAAGTATGTTTGTATGTATCTTTCATTAATCTAAACGGCGCTTGTGCAGCGCTCTTTATGTTTCTCGCTGTTTGCATTTTTGGAGCCTGTGCCTACCGTCGCGACTGGCTCATGTATCCGAAATTCAATGTACTCGGCTGGTCCTATGCGCTTGCTGTAGTCACATTTATGCTGCTCGGCTTAGCCGCGCTAATACTGCACCGTGAATCACGCCAGGCATATGAATCGCGTGGCGAACAGAAGAATCTCGTCATGCAAATGGAAATGCAAGAGCCCGGCTATCAGCCACCCAGGCACCATCACAGTCAATCGCGCAGCCTGCAGGGGTACATATAAATAGACAAACAACGTACGTGAGAGAACAAAACAATGCCTACGACTCATTGCGTCCATTACACTATTTTTTTTTTTAATCGTTTTTTCATCGTCCGTTTTGTCTATTTAATCGATAATGCCAGCGCCCCCATGCGGCTTGTGCGCTTAGTTTTTTAGTTAAGTTCACAGTTAGTGAATCTCAATATTGTTTATATTTAGTCTATGCCGTCCTTGTAACAGCAGCACTTATTTTTGAATTTTACTATAATTTCAATTTTTTCAATTTGTATTCCTACTGTCAGTCTGAAACAACAGTGCCTTACAATTGTATGTACAATAGTTCAAATTATATACCTTATACATAAAATTATGCTACATATATATATGTATTGCTGAACATAATTTTGCATATCACAAATGCCGTCCAGACAAGCAAAAGCAAAAAACACACAAGTTAATTTATAACTCTACAATTATATATATATACAAAATAACAAAAACAAGAAAACATTGACAAAGATTTTATATACTAATTATTTGTTTAAATAAATAAATTGCGCTCACATTTTTTAGAAATCGAAACAAAGCTTTTGAAAATATTATTACCAATACTACTGTAGGCAAAGTTATCGGCAGTAAGTATGTTCATGTATGCCAAGTAATAGTCACTTGTTCATTGGCCATTATCTACGAGAATTTGGCACTGACGCGAAACCTAACTATGATAAGCAATTGATAAAATTGTACAATCAATTCCAATTGTCTTTAAATCGAAATTATTCATTCTACAGTTGGACGTGTGGTAGCTGCGTTGTTGTCTAAATAACAGTTTACACAAAATATTATACATATATTTATATATATTTGTTAATAATGCAAACTTATTTACCTATTTATGTTCTAGTCGTATGTGTTCTGTGTAAGTGACCACCGCGAACTGCATTTGCTTGATTTCTAATTAACAATTGTCATATATGTGGCAAATCCGCGTTGCTTTTAATTAAATTGTTATCAATAGCCAATAATATTTTTAATAACGCCTACGACAGTGCATCGATAACTTATTAGCCCACTGAGCGAACTTGTACTAAAATTCCATTCCAACAGCAGCAGCATGCGTTGCGGCGCAAACCGTTGAACAAATGCCAATGCCACGCATAATAAATGGCACCGTGGCGCGCGTGGACAATTCAAAGTATTTGGTATCGATACGTCTCAAGAAGTATGACACCAATTTTGGCAATGGTCACCTTTGCGGTGGCTCACTGATCGGATCCAACAAGGTGCTAACGGCGGCACACTGCCTCTACAAGTGAGTATGACATGTTATGCCACGCATACCTGTCCTATCCGATATTAACCCAACACATGTATGCAGCGCCGACAAGCATCGTTATCGCCAGGCAAACGAATTCGTGGTCGTCATGGGCACACTAAATCGTTATGAGCGCGTCAACGGCACTATTGTCTCCGCGGTCACATCGATTGCCTACATGCAGACTTTCAACTCGAAAACGATGCGCGACGATATTGGGCTGATGTTTCTTAAGACGGGCTTGCCCCCCAATCGCTCACACTTGACCATCGAGCCGATTTCTCTGAGCAATACAACTACGCCATCGGGTGTGACTTGTCAGATCTCGGGTTGGGGTAAAACCGAAACGGTATGTAGTATTGCAATTTATGTAGACTCTGTCGGCATATGTTTGCTCATGGTTTATTTATTTTGCTTTGGTTCTTTAGGCACAACTCTCAAATGTGCTGCTGACCGCGAATGTAACGACAATACGTCAGGCTACTTGCAAAGCTCTCTACGGCGACAGCCTGCTGCCTGGCATGTTGTGTGCTGGCCGCCTGCAGGGTGGCACAGACTCATGCCAAGGCGACTCCGGTGGACCGCTGGTCTACAATGGCAAACTGATTGGCGTCGTCTCGTGGGGCTACGGCTGCGCGCAAGTTGGCTCACCGGGTGTCTATGCGGATGTGCAGTACTATTACGATTGGATAATGGCTCGTAACGCTGCCTGGCCCACGTGCACAAGCCTGCGGTGGCTTTTGCTACTGCCATTGTTGACATTGTATTTAGCGTGCAAATAAATAGACTTATGAATTTTGTACTCTCAACATTTATTAAGTATTAATATACTTAAAAAAAACACACACACATTTAAAAAACAGCAAAAACAATTGCGCACATTTATGTATATATATATGTATATATATCTATGTATATGTAAATAGCCATGTAAATAGTCACTTTAAATATGTATGTATATAGTCGCAGCACTATAAAAATCTGCCCGCTACATGCTCAACGGCATGCGCAAGGATACAGAAACCAACGACCAAAGTTAAACAAGCGAAAACCCTAACCTACAACAACAAATGCTGCACTTAAATGTAATATTATTGTACCATATGTATATACATATGTATGTATGTATATGGTATGTATGTACATATATGTACACACATATTAGCTCATCGTTAAAACCACAACCAAAGCAAGGAGCACTCCACGGGGATCACAACCACGCAGTAGAGCATGAAAAATTAAACAAGGAAGACGCGACGATGCAGGCGCTCCTGCACAAGTGGAAATGGCAGCAGTGTGCTGTGCGCACCGCAGTGAAGCAAAGAATTCGTGGATTAAATTTTGACTCCAGGAATTAATTGAGCATATCTGTGTTGTTGTTGTTGCTTTAAGAAGAAGACGAATTGCAACTGCAATTCCTTTTCGAGCGGTCAGCAAGATATTCCATTTGTTCCTGCTGTGCGCTTAGGCGCACAATTTCCGAACCAAATGCCATATTGGGCAAACACCGTGACTGTGTCATCAGCAGCGACAATTCGCGATTAAGCATGGCATTCTCGACGCGTTCCATTACACGGCCGACCAACAATTCGACCGCCTGTTGTACATTGTTGCCAGTGCATGCGCTCGTCTCAATGTATGGCAAATGATACCGCTCCGACAAAGCTGTGACTTGTTCATGACTAACAGCGCGCAATTCCTGCAGATCGCATTTATTGCCGCATAGCACAACATCCGGATTCTCGGAGTATGCATGCATGCGCAACTGTTCTAGCCAGTTGGTTATTTCGAGAAAAGACTTTTCACTGGTGAGATCGAAGATTAGTAGAAAGCCCATAGCATCGCGGTAAAAGGCAGTTGTTAGCGAACGAAAACGCTCTTGACCGGCAGTATCCCAAATCTGTAGATGTATGCGATGGCGACGTCCATGTGAGTTGTAGATCTAGCAAACAATATAAAACCAAGCTTAAACCGAAAGTTCTAATGAAAACTCGAGCCCACCCACCCACTGTTACATTACGTACCAAACGCTTTTCGCGAAAGTCTATTCCCACCGTTGATATGAATTGTGTGTGAAAGGTACCCTCCGTGTATTGATAAAGCAGACAGGTCTTGCCCACGCCGGAGTCACCCAGCACAAGGAACTTCAGCAGATAATCGTAGTCAATATTGGCATGTGACATGTTGTACTTTAGTAATTTTCTTTTTCTTTTTTGTGGGTTCGTCAAGCTCGTTTACACTTTTCTTTTAAGTTGGCTGTCTTGTGGATGTTGTTGATGGTGTTGTAACTATTGATGTTGTTTATGGTGCCCTTCTATGCAGACGGTGTGGACAACTGTTTGTTCATCCTTTTGATGCTGTACTTTTTGTGCCTTAAATTTAATACTATTGTTGTTGTTTTTGCTGATATACAGCATCAACTTTTGTCCGTCGTGAAGCCATTCGTTCGTCCTTTAATTCGCTTATGTATGCATTCATATATGTATGCACACTTGTAGCAAGCATTGCCCATGTTACAAGAATTACAAGGTAGTGCCAATTTGCGCTCTTGAAAATTGCTCGCTCTCCGTGCATGGCACAGAATTACCTTGTATCCTACAGGTTGTAGTTGTAACGCCAATTGGGAATCTTACGCTCTCGAATATTACACATTCTCCCTGTGTGCTGACGTAGAGATTTGTTCAGTGTGTAAAATCCTATTAGTGTTGGACAGTTTGTGAAAATGCTTAGAAAGTTAAAAAATTATTACTGGATTATAAAGATATTATATTTCTTTCTCAGCTGTGCAGAATTTAAGGTAACTTAGTTTACTAATTATATTAAAATGGTTTAAAAAATTAAGTATGCAGTGATAAATTACGTAATAAGAATTTTATAGCATTATAGAACTTAAAATTATTATTGGACTTGGAAGATTTGCACTGCGAAATAGATACTTCCAGTTGACTCTAATATCTAGTATCAGCAAGAATATGACCTCCATAAACCCTATATTTTGCAATCATATTTTGCAAAATCATTTGTGGCTAATCGGATTAATAAGAAAAGAAAAATAAAATTTATGGCTAAGAAGGGGTAAAGCAATATTTAAAAACCGCCAGATTTGTAGCTGGTGGCTGTGTTGCATTTTTGGTGGCTGCCGCCCTTCAAAAAGGGCTAGCCGTGACCACAAAATCGCTAAATTGGTATCAGTGTAGTACATATACATGTACATATATACACGAATGAGTTCACGCCGTTTGTGTAGCTTTCATTTAACGGCCTTTACCAACACTGTGTAAATGACGGGTTTTTTACAATTGACCATAAAAGTATTAAATGGTTGTTCATAACTACATATATATATATATATATATATATATATATATGTATAATCATTCATACATACCATACATACATACGGGTGTTTTTTGTTGACTAGTTATTGTCTATAACAACATTTGTTGCTTACCTATTTCGCTGGTCGTGTTTCACTGAAGCAGTGAGAATCTGCTGTTGGTGTTGTTGTTACAAGGCAAGCTTGAAAGTAACAAAAAACAAAAAACATAAACAAATCCAATGTTTGTACGCATTGTTCGGGTTTCTGACAGCTCTCTTTTTTTTATTCACTCTCTATTTTACACATATTTTACACACTTACATTATATGATAATGTGCGCTTTTGAGCTCGTGCTTTTAAACGATTGATGAAGCGTCGAAAAGCTGACAAGTGGGGCGCGGGCGTTATCCAGCTGTACCTCGCACCCCTGACCGGTAAGCTTCCATCCGATAGTCCGTTCATCGAGAGTTTTGTGCTTGTGCGATCAAGCAGGTAGATCAGTTGTGAATTTGGCACGAACTATAATAAAACAACAACCATCTTCTCACTTGCTTTTCCGCTTGTGTCGCGCATGGTGCAGAACAAAAACGACATTAGCAAAACTAACGTCGCGAAATACAAATCATCGAACAATTTTCGCTTTCAATATTTTGATAATTTTTGTTTCATGTACAAAGTATTCATTTTATGGGGTTTTGTGTTTGTGTTTCTAAAACTCTTGGTTAATGTAAGCAAAGTGCGTAAGTGTTATGTTTAAATGTTATGCATTCAATGCATATTCGATTATGCTTGTTTTTAGGCTACTTGTTTTTTTTTTTTTGTTTGTTTGTCATAATTGTTTTGGCGGCCTCGTGATTATTAAATTAGAAAATATTTGATTTTAACATTTTTGAAGTGGTTAATCTGTAATTTTGCAAACATCTGCTTGAAAATCAATATTCTTAATCATATATTACCAACAACAAAATAACTCCAAGCTTTGCAGAACTGTAACAGCAAATAACAAAATCAAGTAAGATGACCATAACAACAATAATTATAATAATAATAATGATAATATATACATATAATGATGACGACAAACACAGCAACGACTTTCAACGACAATATCATCGGCTTTAGCACGAACGCGAAAGCGCTTTCATACAAAACAGAAACAACAACTCCGAACTACAAACAGCTACAGTGAGCACGCTATGTATGCTGACACCCCTAGTTTCTGAGTTAAGGGATCAAAAACGTATCACAATTTCAATTTAAATAAAAAAAGGGTCAAACAAATAAAATTTGAAGGACATACGTTGTTTTGAGCTTATTTGAATTAATTAAAATCGGCTTTATTTACAAGAATCCTGCCGAATTGGTCCACTCCAGCGATTGCTCTATTTGAAAAAAAGCAAATACTTTAAATAAGTGTGATCCCAAGCGTATTTCATGACATAAATATTATCATGCGTTCATTAAAAAATAGAGAATAAATTTGTCTGCAGTTTTTTGTCTGCGACTGTGTCTTGATAATTTTTGGGCTTACTATTTTAATAGTGGTCTACTCAATGGTCTTAATATATGTATATGGTCTCAGCTTCGCCGAAGTTACACATCTTTTGTGTTCATGTTCTTAAATGGCAGTATCTTAAATATCGCTGCTTAGGGCGATAATAGTCTCAAACCTCATATGGTTATAATTATTTTGAAACGTCTAAACTTGCCGGAGACTTGGTTGGTTGGCTCAGGAGAAGTTATTGAGTTTTCCTTCCAGGTTTCCCAGATAATTTTGGTCGGTGTGCTTACTTGCGTAGAGATCCTGGTGGCTTCAGTTTTCTTAGGTACATATACTTCTTGATTTATTTTGTTTGGGGTATTAGGCATCAGGTTATTTATTGTTAAGAATGTGTCTTGCACGCAGAAATTTTTGGCAACGGAGCATAATAAGCTCTATTAATTGAAAAAAAAATAAAATCTTGTATTTTCGTACTTTTTATTTAAATCTAATTAAAAGAGGGCAGTTAGTTTAAACTAAAATTTTCATAATGATAATTTTTTTTTCATATTTGTATCATTTAATTGTAAGCCTTTTCAGAAGGATCCTCATTTAAAATCCACGCCTACTGCGGTTTGCCGTTATTGTATAAAGTTGAAGTTCTTGTATGCATCCATAATAATTTTTACAGATCGATATACTCGTATAAATATGTATATGATATTTAAGCATGTATGTACATGTGTTGTTATCTGTTATGTGTTCGTTGTGATATGTATATCGTTCATTTGTTATTCCAAATAATATTAATTTAAAAAAAAAGTAATAATTAAAAAAAAATTATTAAGAATAAAAAATCGACTGCAAGTAAAATCGCTAAAATCGAAATCAGTCAAACAAGTTTGATTCTTATAATGTGTCGGTTTTTCTTTTGTTTGTATGGATGTTACGCATGTGTTTCCAGTCTGGTTTTTTATAATGTTATTTTTTTGGGATACTGTTCGACAAAAACATTTGACTTCAAAATAACAGCAATAACAAAAGTAAGTCTGACCATAAAAGCAGCAGAAATATGCGTTGTGTGGGTGTGCTGACCTCTGAATTAATAAAAACGTGCTAGCTTAAAACGTAGTTTGTTGGCTTCGAGCTTGAGAAAGACAAATTTAGTTGTAAGTAGGCTTGCATGATACATAAACACTCGTACGTACGCATTTATATAATTCTTTAAACGTAAAGGCTGAATGGCTCCATTGAATCTATAGGTTCCAAACTTTTCTATTTATATATATGTACATACGAATGAATGGCACATCAGCTTACTAAAAATATATGAAAAAAATAAAAACTGCAAGCAATTAAAAGTCTAATTAGGCTAAACATAAAAATTATATTAAATTTTATCAGAAGCAGCACTCATTTCATGCAGATTTCTACTTCTAATATCACAAAACAATAGACCTCCCTCTCAAACACTGTAAGCACAATAAATAATCTAAGTTCCGTTCCCATTCCTGTACAATTACAAATCCAGAAATCTTACCATATTTGAATTCCGAAGATCCTCGAAACTTAGTTTCCCTTCTTAATCTAAACCAAGTAATTCTAAGCAAATCACAACTTCAAAAAAATGCCAAGAAACACGCATAAAATAATCTTATAACAACCGAAAAATACAAACAAACAAAAAATGAAAGTAAATAGGTTTAATTTTATCCTCACTCAGTATAGTTGAAAATGAACTATGTCGAAATTACATTTACAAATTAGGCTTAGACATTGAAGTCCCCCAAAACCGTTTCTTAAAAAACCAAAATTACACAGACATAATATAATTCTGAACAGCTTATGAGAACTATAGAAGGACAATTAGAGCTGAAATAAAAAGGCAAGCCATTTACAACTTGAAATCTGAAATCGAACCCAACTGTGACTTCTCCAAAATGTCGCGGCGTTTTCCAAACAAAATCTATTCACAGTATTTTTAACTCCGTATCAATGCTTTTTCAATTGATCGATTCATCACAGCTAACTGTTCCGCTGGTAAAGGGTCTGACAAAGAAGAAGTAACTGACGACACCAACATCTCTCAAACATTTCACTCTAACTCGTACAAGCTTTCGCCTCCACCACCAAACTAACTTCTCTGTACTAATACATAGCATCAGCATCAACAAAAAAATTGCATTTTCAATGGTACGGTAACCCAGCTCTCGTTGAAGGCCCCGGTAGCCATGTCTAATAACTTTGGAACACATGTAATTCATTTAAGTTTCAACTGTAAATTCATCGTTATAAATAATAATTAAAGTCTTCTGGTTTTACTTGATTAGTTTATAACATTAAACTTTAATATAGAAATCTAATTTTGTGTATATGAATTATAAAGAATAAAGATTTTAAGTTTTAAAACGACTAAAGACGATTTGTTTCAATCAGTTAAGTCAAAAACTTAGTTAAACGAAAAACTCATTTGAACAACTTGATAGAAACAACTGCCCAAATGCAAGCGGCTTTCTTAACCAAGTTTTTTTATTTTTTCTGTTTTTAAGTAAATAACAAAATGGGAACATAAATAATCATAGAAATAAATTTTAGGTAATTTGTGCGTCTAAAACAGTACAAAGCATGGCTTTAAGCAAGTCAACAGCGACTGTCGCTTCACCAGTCAAAGACGAGCAAGGAGAAATGGTAAGTAGGAAGCTTCCGTATGGATGCCGCGCAATGCATACAATGCAAGAACTTTCTTAAATTTGCAGTTTAACTAATGTTTATTAACTTAATTAATAAATGCTGTCAAAGCAGTGTTCAGTAAAGATAATTGTTACATTTAGTATAATCGTAAGAATCTTTGATTTTAGTGAACTATTTAATTGGCCAGAATGCAATGATTTCTATACTCATGAATGCATATTTGGTAAAAATAAAAAAAAAAAGGCTCGACAGCAAATTAAGGTGTGACTCAGCACAAGTTTCTTAACTTCTTTTTAAAAAAGCATAAGCACAAAATGTAAACAAAAAATTCTTAACTAAAAACTAAAACATAACATATAATGTTTGTATATATTTTCAAACAAAATATAAATAAATAAAAATTCATCTTCGATTAAACACGGAACACTGTAAAATTTTAAAATCTTTGCAGTCAAATGGTTTTTAAATATTCTCAGTCAAATTACATCTCATGAGAAGAAAGTCTTATTTAACTTTTGAATCCCAGATAGGCCAACCATAATAAGTAGTAATAGTAAATAAATAACTTCTCAAAGCGTTTAGGTGCAGTAAAGAAGCTTTTTTGTAGCTAAGCTTTTTAGCTTGCAATTCAAAAAAAAAAAAAAAAAAAAAGGAAAAATAAAAAAGTTATATATGTGCTTGGAGCGCACATCGCTTATTTGGTCAGTAAACGTAAAGTAAGTAGTTTTGTTGACTGTATTCTATTGTTAATACAATCCAGACCACACCAATGAGCCGGTTCACCCTAAAAAAATGCGATTGCTCATTTTGGTGGTGGTGTGTTATAATAGTTGGTGAAACAATCAAAGATTTTTCATTTTTCAGGCGGCACATATTAGACAGAGTGCCGAGAAAAAACTTATTCGCAGTTCGTCTCACCGGTTGTTGTTGTCTTCGTAGTTTGTTCGTTTGTTCGGTTGTTCGTTCGTTCGTTCGTTCGTTCGGTTGTTCGTTTGTTCGGCTGTTGGTAACTTTTGCCGCGCAAGCGAATTTCATGCGAAAACGCTTCGTTTGCCAATCTCAGAGTCAAATGGGCGATTGTGTGGTGGAAGTCAGCGTTAGCGTTAGCGTCAGCGTCACCGTCACCGTCAGCGGTGAAATCCAACTGGAATTGAGTACTCAGTAGTAACGTCGACAAACTATGGTAGCAGCAGCATCGGATTTTTTTGGAAAACTTAGTTTAGTTGAAACAATCTAACGGTGAACGTCGTCTTCGATTATTTCATCGTCGGCGTGTCTATTGTTGCTTTTGTTGTTGTTATTGTTGTTGTTGATTATATTTACAATTTTGTTTTTTTTTTTTGCAAAGCGCACAAAAAAAAAAAAAACAAAAAAAAAAATTAATTATTTCAAAAAAGGAAACGCTTACAATTGTTAGGGATTTTAAGTGCGGCCAACAATGTTTATGCAACTTGCAAAATATTAATAAAAGAGCAGCAACAAACAAACATTTAAATAATAGCTTCACCTTAAGCTCTGATCTTATCTGATAGTATTTGATCATTAATAATTGAATTAATAATGTGAAAAATTGAATTTATACTATGCACAATTTTTTTATTTTTTAATGCATTTTCTTGGATTATTTAAAAATGAATATATGTTGGAAAAGTTATAAAACATTTGAATTCTGACAAGAAACCTTTTTCCCACCATTACGAAACTTTATTATTTTATGCAGACACCATGAAACTGCACTGCTTTAAAATGTCGTTGTTGTTGTTGTTGCTGTTGCTATTTTTCTCGCTGCATTTGTAATTCTTCCTATAAACAGTGAATTTTAAGGTTGCATTGATCTTTACGTTGTTGCTTTGTTTTTGCATAAGAAAATAACTTGCCATATAAAGTTAGTTGCGCAGTAAATTGCAGCTTTAAATTGAAAAAAAAACAAAACAAAACAAAAATCATACTAAATTAAACATTGCGTGGTTCACTTGCAAGAATGACAGTACGAGAAATATACGTTAGTAGTTACTTTGTGAATGTCTATTTTGGTTTTGTGTCATTAATTTGTTAGATTTGCTATAACTCAACTCGCTGTCTAAATAAAGAAACGAGCAACAAAAAACGCATAAGTACAACAATTGCACGATTTTGTGCAAAGGCATTTTCTATCGCACTATATATGTATGTATGTACATATGTATGTATGTATGTATGTACTTCTTCACACATTCATTGCATGTGCATAATATTGCTCTTCCATACATACATATATACAGACAGATAGACAGACAGACATATGTACATACATATATATATATATACATGCATGCATGCATAAGTATGTAGATTCATATATACATATATTCTAATAATGTTGCATGTAATATTTATGCTGGCTTTGTTTTTAAAAATAGGTGTGGCTAAAATCGGCGCGAATTAGTTATTACTTATATGCACTTGCACGTGATATTTAATTGTTTCTTTGTTCGGTCCGCTACTTTGCGCCTGTGCGAACGACCTTATTTTTACTTTATTTTCATTTGATTTTCATTTTGTTTTTTAATTATCTCTTTGGTGAGTGATTTGCATGTTTTTACGCTTTTCTTTTCAAAATGCATGTTATTTCTTTTTAAAACCATCTCGACTTTTCAATTCAGAATTCAGTTCATTATTTCGGCGTTTCGTTCTTTTTTTTTGTACATTTTTTACGCTCGTAAACAATAAGTACACATGTATGTATCTATGTATTTGTAACTGTTTATTTTGCAGATTGTAGCGATGAAATGTTCCCTTAAGCTGTCAACGCTAAGTACCTCTAATTTGTATCTCTAGCGCCGTATTGATGGTGTTTTGTGGCGGTTACTTTTTATTAGAAGCTTTGTTTGTTTCCTTTTTTTTTAACTTATTGCACCATTCTAAAAGCAAAATAAACAATTTAAAAATGATTGCCTAAAATAAGTGAAATTTGTATCAAAAAAATCTTAAAAACGTAAAAGAACACAACACTGCTATATTAAAGAATCGATCTGCACCTGCAATGATACACTCAAAACAATAAAAGTCTTCGGCTTTACCATTCCGGCGATAAAAAAAATGCAACGTAGGCGTTTCTATGAGTTAATAAAACAAAAATTACTTTCAATTCGTTAAAAGTCACCATATGCAAGGTTCAATTTACTAGTAAATGCATACTATAATGAGAAATGAGAAATGATAAACAAGCAACTCCAATAGCGGGTGAACCCGGACAACTGATCATGAAGCTTTCAAATTACTTCTTGCTTTATGCATCTCACATACTTTGTAACAGATTTAGTGTTTGGTATAAAATTCAAATATAAATTTGGAAATGCCAAAGTCAGCAATCATGATTTTTAAAATCGCCGAGGAAATACTCAGTGCCACTAATTTGTTTTAAATAGTTGGTAGCTACACATATTTTTGCTTATTTATCTAAAAGCAAACTCAGCTATTTCTAAAATGCTGAAGATTGCTTAATTTTGATAAAAATGATTTAAAGGCAAAAACTGAAAAATCATCTAAAAAGCAAAAAAATTTCAAGTTAGAAAAGTAACGTAAGTTGACAGCCAAAATATAAAATTTATTGACTATTGCATATTCAGTAAATTTATCTTCATAAATTTCTACTCCATTTTGGTTTGTTTTTTCATAATAGTATTTTTTGTTAATTAAAAATTTTTTTATCATTTCCCCACATTTCTGTTTGTTCGCATTTTATATTCTATGCAACTCGACGTGTGTTCAGAAGTAACAGTATGAAGTGTATTATTAACTTTCATTATCAATGAACACAATTGTGTAGCTGGTTTTGAAATTCATTGTTGATTTCGTGCTACGTAATTCTGTTGGTTTGTCGAAAACGTTACTGTTTTGATTGCATTTTTTATTGCTAGCCAAAATGAGTTGAGTATAATTGTTATTGTTGGTCGAAATGAGTTTATTTTCCTAAAAAAAGTAATAAGGGTAAATGTTACTTTAAAAAATAAATAAGTAAAGATGTTAAGAAAATGTTGTTTACAAATAGAAACTTCTTCCAAGATAAAGACAAATTTCAAAGGAAAACAAAAATGAAAGCTTGAGTAACCACAACGACGAAGGGCATTCTCAACAAAGAAAAAACAATTAACATATTTATACAATGCAATATAATACGAAGCTAACATATGTTTTTGCGTTGCCATTGTGAAGTTAATAATATAGTAATATGATAAAAACAACAACAACAACGACTACTTCACAAACAACAACATCGCAAGCAACAACACCAAATATTTACTGTTAAGCATCAAATAAAAAAAAAAAAAAACAAAACCAACCTAACCAAGGAAGATGCAATGCGAACGGAGCGATGCAACCAGCCGCTAGATAAAGGGCAAGCAACAGCGAGTAGACAAACAAAGGACGGACGAGCAACTAACTGGCTGCCGGTGCCGGAGCGTCTGCCTGTGATTGTGCATTGTTCAATAAACAATAGTCACTGTCGTCACAAAAACTAACAGAAAAACCAAAGCAAAAAAACAAAAAAAAAAAAAAAACATTTGCAAACATTTCCGTAATCAGCACAGTTCTAATATCTGCTGACAGATTTGAGTGTCGGACAATGATTAACCCGCCTATGCAAATGCGTTGCTTTCTTACTGTTCGAACCGTAGTTGTGCACAGCATAGGAACGGTCTGAAGCACCTGAAAAGTTTTCTCAGTCAAACGTAAACGGGTAAAAACTAGGGGAAGTCAAATGATCGAATGGTGGTGATTTTACTACTGACGCCATGCAATCACAGCCGCAGCAGCAACATCAACCATATCAACGCCAGCGACAACAGCAAACCAAGTGTCTATTATGCACCCGCAGTCTACAAAGAGCTCAACGCCACAGCATCTTCAACTTTGAGATCACATGCATCGCCCCCTTTTACCACCCACAATGGCAGCAGCGTTGTCTCAGCCATTAGTCCCGCATCTTTTGGCCACACTGGCGTACCCACCGATTGCCATTGCAGCAAATCGAATCATCTTCAGCCCCAACAAACTCAACAATTGCTGCAGTTGCCTGCGCCGCCGTCGTCGCCATCCCACTTCTACAATAATGCACAGCAACACTATTCATACAATCATAATCAGCACAAGCCGAACCAAGAGACTAGTCAAATACAAAGCTACACTGCAGCACCACCAAATTCGTCGATTTTATGCAATAGAAACAGCATCAAGCGCAGAACTTATCTGGCTGCTGCGAAGCGAGCAGCAAGTAGCAGACCAGCTGCGCTGCTGCCGAAATGCCAACAGCCGCATGATGCTCAATCGCCAGCTTCGTCGTACAAGTATGCTGACAGTGCTGCGATCATTGCTGATCATCGCGGCGCAAACCCTGTATCGAAGCCACCGCGTTCCAAGCACAAGCCCCAACAAGCTAAAGCACACACTCAGACTCAGCGTCCGATCGATGGGCAAAACCAATTTGCGGCACCCGTTACGATTCGAATACACACTTACCCGACCGCATCCATGTCCGCGACAGCGACAACCGCCAATTCGGCAGCGGCCAAAAGTAGCATCTATGGCACGGTTGTGCCCATTGATTCCACGCTCCCGGCAGTCACAACTGCAGCCGGTGGCAATGGCAACTTTACTAACATTACTGACTTTGTCCATCACGTGACACGCGTTAATTTCTATGATATCGATACTTCGCAGGTCGAATTTGAACCCAAAGACAATGCTGACGAAGACGATAGTTCAATTATTTGCGATACGGAAGCTGTTACCAAAGAAGGTGCGTATAAGGACCCACTCTTACTTTTCATTCTTCTTAGAATTGCCCACAATAACTAACTTCTATTATATATTATATTTATATATATATTTGGCTTTCCCTTTCAATATAATTGCACATCTTGCCTTTTTTTTAAAAAGAAAAAGCTGAAATGTGTTTACATACATGTACATCATAAAAGTTGAAAAAAAAAGAAACAATTTCACACGACGACAAAAAAATTTGTTATTTTTCTAATAAATAAAAAAAAAAAAAAAGAAAATAATAATAATTATAATAATGTAAATGGAAATTTGTCTGTGTAAGCAAAATGAAAAAATGGTATGCTTGAATATGAATTTTCCTATCCAACGAAATTTGCATTTTGAGAAATGAGGAAACAAGCGAATATAAGTAAATACATCACAAGCGAAAATAGCCAAGTAGGAAACAGATTCCAAACCGAAGCTAAAGTTTTCACACTGGTAAAATAATGGCGTTTTCTATGTAGTTATTTATTTTGCACTACTTAGCAACATTCAGGCAGCTGATGATAATGCATTTTTATCAATTTAAAAAATTTATAGCAACATTTTTTCGCTCGGTACATTCAATCAATTTTTCAAAAATATGAACCTAAGATAAAATTATAAGACAAAAATGGCATATTCGAAAGAAACCGTTATCTCTTAGGCTTATCTATAGGCCAATTGCCTTACCTTATTTTCACTTCTTAACCAGTTTAAGTTAATATTGGAGAATACCAAAATAGTTCTTGACTAACAATTGTGAGTAATCAATCACAAGTAAAATAATGACTGACTAAACTTGGCAAAAACATTTACACTCAACGTGTGCAGAAAAAAGGCATCTGACAAAGCTTGACACAACGGGCTCCTAATCAAAGATATGCCGAAAAAAAAACTATTTTAAATTTTTAAAAAGTTGTCTACATTTTCGCCATTTTCATGCTAAAGCAGATGGCAGCATCTCCAACTAATGCAAAACCAGGATCGGTAAATCTTACATGTTATTGAGGCGTGAGTTCGTCACCAACCTTATGTTGAAAACTATGATTGCTGAACTCATCCAAAAATCTTGGAAAATGTTGTTCGTTCAAATAATTTTACACTTATCAAAATATAAGAATTTTCGAATGGAGTAACTAATATCTTTCCGTTTTTTATCTGAGGAGAATTATATAAGTCTTGATTTTTTTCTGTCTCAATTTAATGTCTACATCATTTAAAACTGTTCATAACTATTTGGCACAGAGGAGTGGATTACAAAAAGGAATACTGAAGTTAAAACAACTCGACAAGTTGAAACTCGCGTCAAACGACAAGTTGTGCTGGAGGACGGCAAAGTGATAGAGGATTCGGGACCTATAGTTTTAACGAATACCACAGAAGACACCGACAAACAAGAGACGGAAACAACTGAGGTAAGAAGCCGCCAGGCTTTGGTCAAATTGTATCCCAATTGTGCCTTTTTAAAACTTATTCGTCTTTATGAAGAAACATGATCTGGGCATTCCGGATGACGTGGACGTTGTTGATAATGTGACTACCGCTGCCATCAAGAGCAGCAACAAGGGGAATAATGCAGCTCAGTTGTTAGAGTCCGATGACTTAACGGCGCAACAATTGGAAGTCTTTGGTTCTAGTGATGGCAAAGTCGTCAAAAGGATGGTGCCACGTCCTGCAGATGGCCTGGTGCGCTCAATCGACGACAATCGCGTTGTGTCACATAACGAAGTCAAAGGCTACCTAGAGACGGAGGAAGTGCGACATTTGGGCGATTTCTCGGACGAGGTAAGTCGTGGATGCGATTTTATTTTGATTAAGGTTTCAACTTTTCCGACTAACTTAAAGTTTTATCTGACAAGAATTTATTTCTTTCTTTTGTACAGTTCAATCCTCTTGTTTTCGGTTTTTTTGCTCTTGTTTTTTCTCGTCTCTTCACTTTGCTTTATGCTGCCGTTAGATTGAAACGCAACATTATTGCTTGAGCGTGTAATATTAATTAATAATAATAATAACGGTACATTTATCTTATGCACTAGTGACTGTAATCATCTGTTTATCGCATGGCATTTTAGATGCTTTATCTTGGAACATTACTACCTTGAAATCAAGCGTTAGCGTTAGAAATTGAACCTGAGCCGCTTACGTTTTGAATGCTATTAGAAAAAGGGATTTCGAAATGAAAATTATTGTTCTAAAAAAGCGAAAGCAAAATTAAATAACCACATATAAAATATTTCTTTACTTTCCGGGATAACAAGTATTCTAAGCTATGACCCAGGATTTAAGTTATCATTATGTCAAGTTTCATGGAAATCCGTCAAGTTCTGATCAAATCTCTAGTGACTGGTGTTAGAGTATTTCATGTGTATTCCACAAATGTTTTGGCTGTAGTTGCATTTGTGCAAGCATTAAAGCTAAAGAACTCGAAGTCATTAGTTCACCAGCCGAGGCGCTGCACCACATGGTCAGCTTTTAAGTTGCAGCTGTAACGTCACCTGATCAATTTGTAGCCAAACATGATCGCACTTAGCTGCGTCTGATAACAGCATCGTTGTCTTGCCAATCCCATATTGACAGGCGACTTAGAACAGCAGCCGTGGCTGCAAAGTCCAGTGCATCAAGCATGTCTGGCACATAAGTTAGGAACGACAAGGAGAAAGCTGGTCTTCTCGTAGCATGTTATTCATGCGGAAAAATTAGGTGCTTATCTGCATGTTTCTTGTTACTTACTGAAGCAGATATAAAGGGTGATCCACTTCGAGTTTCCAATATTGGCAACATTGAAAATTTAAATCTTTGCGCATCCAAGTCAAAAATTCTGCACTTTGAGTACACTAGGACTGACATTTACCAGTTATAGACGAATTAGCTTACGCATAAGTCATTGGAAATGAGCTCGAACGAATCAATTGTTGCAAAGTTCCAAAGACGGTATGCTTGTCATTTTCTCAAAATTAATAAAATAAAATTGAGTAAACTGGAATTGGGGCACCCTTTGTTAATCTATGACATGATTAACCATTTGCGTTCTTTTATTTCGGTGACTACAAAAAACTCCCAACCAAATTATTATTCGATTGCTGCGACTGTCCAATCCTAATGTAAACGTTTTTCATTGTTCATTCTCTAGGTAGCCCTTTCATGGACATTGACTCTGACTACAAGTTTGCTGCATGTTGGTGTAATGAGAGTGTTTAAACATGGCCAATATGTTTAATGTTATAAGTAGTGAAAAATAAAAGACCTTATGCAAGTATAAGAGTTCCAAAGTATTGGACTGTTTTATGAGAAGTTTAGATTTTTCTATAACTATCCATGCAAGCCAATATAAGTTTCATAAATTTTGTTGGTTAGCGCTCAGCAGAAATGAATTTTCATTTTCTGCATTTATCTAATTTCCATCAACCTATGGACAAGTATTTCCCACAGTTTTTCCAAAATTCGGTATACGCAAAAAAAAAAAAAACGTATAAGGCCATTCCAACTTTATATAAACATATCGAAAATCCTGTTTAACTTATCACCCGTGTGTTTTACCAATGTGATATTGCATAAGGAACGTTTTTTTTTTGTTGTTTTTTTTTTTTTTTTAAACCAATTGAAAGTCGATTCGGCTTGAAAATGCCGATTGGAGCACTTCAAGCAGCAAAAATCGTTAGCAAAGAGACGAAAAGGTGGCCAAAGCAAACAAGCGCCGAGCTGCAATATTATGTTGTTGGCTTATTCTTTGAGATTTATCTGTATGTATAGTTGTTCGTACTTACTTTCGTTCGTTCGTTGGCTGTCGTCTGTCGTCTGAGACAAAAAGCTGCTCTTGCTGCTGCATCTCAGTCAAGTTAGTCGCCACTGAGATTGCGCAGAGACTGGTTCGGGTTTGCTTGGAACTACGCAATTTAAGCATTGTATTGTTGCTGCTTTTGTTTTTTGTTTTTTGTTTTTTTTTTAGCAGTTGTTTCTTGGCAGTTGTGTGCGTTTGCCTATCTATACACGCAGGCGACATTGAAGGAAATTGAATTGGAATTGTGTTGTTGAATTGTTTGCTCGTTGTGGCTTGAATACGTCAAATTTAAATAGTTTTTCAGTTACCTACCAAAATCAAAGCAAAATATAATTTTAATAATAATAATAATAACAATAATATAAAGAAGAAACCACGAAAATCGTTTAATAAAATTGAATGAAATAAAAATATAACTGAAACAAGGCACAATAGCAAACAAAAAAAAAAAAAGTTTTTTGTGTATATAATAAAAAAAAAATAGCTAACAGTTATTTTTGGAGTTTAAAGTGCAGGCAAAGAACATAAGTGTATACATAGTTTTTTTTTTGTTCATGTGAGCGTGAATGATTCTGTGTTGTTAAAAAAAAACGAAACATTTAAAAAGCGAACTTGGCCTTATAATTATTATATACATATGTGCATCGGTTATTTGATTTTTTGCTGTTTTTGCCATAGCGGTAAAGTTAACAATTAAGCCAATGAGTGTCAAAATAGGCCCAAAACGAAAACGGCTTAAAAAGAATCCTCACAACTTTAGAACATTTATTGACAATAATTGACGGCTGTTCTAAACCGGTAGTTTGGCAATTACAGCGGGAAGAGGTAACAGCAGCAGCAGCAGCAGCAGCAGCGGCAGCAGCAGCAATAATAATAATAACCAGCAAAATAATGCTGGGTATATGCTACACACACTCTCTTTTAATCATTCTCACTCTTCCTAGTCGTGCTCTTCCAATCATTGAGTAAGCGTGATTTTACGTGTTTTTACCTGTTTTCATTCGCTGCCTTGTGTTTTCGTTTGAGTTTAATATACGGTGAATGCTCCTTGTTTGTAAGTATGAACGTATGTATATATTCATACACAACAGCACAACACCACAACACCACAGTCCATTATTGTGGGTTCGTGAACTCAACTTAAGAACAAGCCAATTTAATGTTTGAAATTTCAAAGACAAAAAACTCATTTAAGTCCATGTACATACTTATGTATTGAACTATATAATATTGTGTTCATGTGTTAAACAACAGTTAAATCAAATCATCGTAGGCAACGGCATGGATACCAGAGTGGGTTGAATGGTTAAATGCGTTGTCAAATACAAGTTTGCGCTTAACCATATTAGGAAAAATTGTTCTTTAAAGAAAATGCAAACACCCAGATTTATCCAACAGAAAATAAGTTCCATAAGTTCATAACGTTTTAAACGGCAGTAAGAGAAATACCAAGTTAAAACCGCGTCCTTACTGAAGCAAATTTAAATAAGTTATCATTACTTAAAAGCTCATTTCATCTGTTCAGGATATTTATCCATAGTCAATTTTTGCAATGTGAGTTCATCCATCCCTTTGCTGACTTCTGCATTAAAAACAAGCAAATTATAAATGAAATTTAATTTAATTGTACAGATTCATATGTACTTAAATTATCACGACACAGAAAATTTAAAAAAAAAAATGAATAATTAAATAATTAAAAAGCGAAGTAAAAAGGAATAGAGAAAAAAACCAGTAATTTAAAACGCAAGCGCTAACATAGTTTTTGCACTGGGCAAACTTAGAAGCTGTGAAATTTCCAAATTAAAGCCTTTGGGAAATAAGAGATCGACCATTTTCCCTTTGGTTAACTTGTTTTAAAAATTTGATGAGGCACTCCTATGCTAGCTTGCACTGGCAAAAATGAACAACTGAGCGTCAATAAAATGATCATAAAAGCAGTTGCTTATGTTGAACCTTGTAGTTGTGTTTATACAATTACCTTTTCTCAGACTAGTGCAGAGAAAGAGTGGGCTCAGTTTGTGACTCACTTCGCATCGCTGAACGCTGCAATTCATATGATTAAACCAGTTAGCGGCATTTAATGCCATAGAAACGCTTTGGCTTCAACATACCATATGACTGAGCATTACGTCGAAAGGGACATTAACTAACAAAAACATCTGTGGGGGTGAGTCGGGTAAGTTTGTGATGGTGCTGCAAATAAGTTCATTTATTATTTTGTTACTTTCATAGCTTAGTTTCTAATTGAAAGAAGCAATAAATATTTATTGTCATATACATATGCATACATGGAACCTTTGAATTTGTTAAAAAATAAATAAAAATAAATTTCCAAAAGCGCTTTGCAAATTCACTACAACAAATTTCAAAATTGCTTTCTTACTTTTCCCTTAATTATTTAAGATATATTTGGTTCGATCACAGTTTCTCCCAAACAGGGATTTTTGAGAATAGAAGAGGAATGTTTGCCTTATTCTGTCTTCAAAGCGTTTAAGTCTGCCTTCTACTTAGTTATGGAATGAAAATGTTATAATTTTTGGCGTGAAAAGTAACAGTTTGGTCTTGCTCAGATTTTATCTGAGTTCAATGTCTGTGACCCGCTTACCAAGATGTGGCAAAGCATTCCATGATATTACTCATCTCTGTCGTCAGCTTATGCTGCCTTTTAACTTCCCCTCTCTTGAGCTTAAGTAGCTACGGGTTGTTTGCTTGAAGCCGCAATAGTGCAGATAGAAACCCGTTCAGTGGGTCAGCTTTACTAGCCATTTTAGTAGTTTACCCATTACAAATTAGGGTATTTTGGTCAGCAGAAAAGAAATTTATTTTCGTTCCGAGCTGATCCGACAAAGAATCCGAAAATGCTAGATTTTATATGGTTTTTATGTCTTTAGTGCAATATAGCTTACCTTGGAACTGAACGGGACGGGTTCTGTTATCGAAAACCAATAGTAGTCCTCTAGCCCTTTAGCCTTTTATCCATATTTTTCTTTTACATGTACATATGTATGTCAATTTGAACCAATCACACGTAGCACTCTTGTCATTTTTAGTTGGCTTCTGTTAAATGATGTTACCCTGGGCTCGTTTAAACTCGACAAATTCGCACTAACAATTGAATATGTAGGTACAAGTATGTATTTACATATGAATGTACACGCATATGTATATCAATCACAATAAATATATGCATATATACATACATACATACATATGTTTAAACGGGTGCGAGTATTACTAAACAATGATCACAATAAAGAGAAAAAGTAAATTGTCGACTTTAGTTGGGTCTCAGTTAGTGTTTCGTATTTCTAAAAACAAAAAAAAAAAATTGTTTTCAGTTGTGTTTCTTGCTTCTTTGATATTTATTTATACGTGTTTCGATTTCAAAAAGCCGCGCAATGTGGTTTTCTGTTTCGCTCTAAAAATCACACATTGGCACACAAAAGTTGAGTGCGTTCTCTTTGAAGTAATATTCTTGCTTAACTTCAGAGTCAGTCACTATGTCTTTTCCAGCTTTGGTGTATTATAGAGGTTCTTGTTAACAACTCTTGTTTGTTTTCGATTGTTTCATGTGTTTCGCACAGGTCTATGTAAATGCCATTAACAGCGGCGTCAAAAATGTGCAAGAGGTACTGCTCACCGCCACCACAGAAAGTCAACAGCAACAGCAGCAGAGCTTAGCGCCCATTGCCCCCCGTGTGATCGCGAATACAAGCAAATCTTTTAAGACCATCGATTCGGAGTGCACGCAGAAACGTAGCCTGGCCCAGCAGGACGGTACATTGGTGACTGAAAAGAAAACAACGACTGAACACGAGGTGATTGTCGATGACGAATTGCCAGAAAAGGATGATCCTGGCATTGAGAACTGCGAGAGAATAACTACAAAGGTGAGATGTGCGATGAGTGGGCATGAGTAAGTAAAAGTGAACACAATTGCATTTGCAGGAGGCAGCACAACGCAACTTTAAGCAACGCGAAGAACAGCATGTCGACCTAATCGCCGATGGTAAAGTAGTTGGCACCGAAATGCGTTACGCAGCCGAAACTATGCAGATCGATAAGGATTGCTCATTGGAACGCCCTAGCGATTGGGATAGTTTGTCGGATCGTATGCGCAAATTGCGCCGGCCACAGCAGAAGGCAGCGCTCCAACAGCAGCAAAAGGGTAAGCGACATACTGAACTTTCTGCTTAATCGTCAATATGTGATATTTTCCGTTGATGTATGGTTTATGGTGAAGCTGCGCTGCTGGCAGATCGAAAGGACGCGTTGACTAAGCGACCGCTGGACTTTGATCGCGAGGAGGAAACGCGAAAAGGAGAAACCATGAAGTGGCTGGAATCGCACTTTGGCAGCGAATCAACTGCCTCGAACGATTCTCGTGAAGACGACTTAACTCCAATCGGGGCAGTGGATCCGACAAAGAAAACCTTCTTCAATGTGACCATAAAATCGAATCTCTCGCAGAATCAGCCACAACCATTAACGGCACGTGGAGTGCCAGCTACAGCCGGCATTGGTGTTGCAAATAGCGGTGAGCAGCGCGGCAAATATGCGACAATAGAACAAAACGGAGTGTCCGCAACGCACACAATGGGTGTGAAAGATAGTTCTAAGTTTTATCACGGCGTCTCAAATTGGTCAGAGCGCAAGGAGGCGCCTTCGCCGCCACTTGTTAATCATTTTTCTTCAAAGGCATTTCGTGATGACCTGCAAGAAACAATTAAACGCAATGACCTAAAGAAACACGACGGAGGCAGTGGCGGCTTGAGCAGGGGCAGTACTGCAAATATCGCAAATGAGAATTACGTTAGCCGTGAGGACATACTGCAGCAGAAGCGACAGAGTCTGTCATCTCAGTTCCGTGATGACCTGCAAGAAACAATTAAACGCAATGACCTAAAGAAACACGACGGAGGCAGTGGCGGCTTGAGCAGGGGCAGTACTGCAAATATCGCAAATGAGAATTACGTTAGCCGTGAGGACATACTGCAGCAGAAGCGACAGAGTCTGTCATCTCAGTTCCTGGCTAAATCAGCGTGTGATTCACGTGATGCGCTGAACGACCTCGACGTTCGATCGTCGCCTCGCAATGTCCAACATTATAGCGGCGGCCCACGTGCTGATTTTCGCAGCAGCTATGTCAGTGGTGGGGGCGTTAACAAGAAGGAGGATAGCAACAGCATACGCAACAATTATGTCCGTCCTACCATCGAAAAAACCATTTTGAGTGAAAATGAAAAGGAAAGTAGCAACCTACGACAGCCAGTCGGCTTGGGCAATGGAAACAATGTTACGATGCGCAGGCATCAGGACATCTACGATCGTCGCTCCAAGAGCTGCGACAGAGAACTGGATGTCAAAAATGAAATGGAGTTTTCACGCTATGATGCCAGGGTTAGGCCATCGGAAAAAATGCGCTTGGATTCGTCCAAAGAAATGCCCCTCTCAAAGCAAAGTGGCGGTAGTAGCACTTTGGGAAGGCCCGCCGTGCCTCAACGCCGACGTGCCGTAGAAAAAAAGTTGCACGAGAATAATTGCGCAAAGCCATCAACAAATTTCCTACATAAGCATCAGCATCCTTATCACAATGGTCACGAGTTTGTTGAACCACCGCCTGACTACTCGCCGCCTCCACACAGTCACTCTCCGTCGCCACAGTTAGAATATTTCAACCGAGCTCGCGAAAAGCCAAACACCTTTGTCGTCGATTCGCCACGTGGCTCGTTGGGAAGTGGTGACGATGTCGGCGGCAGCAGTTATGCCACAAACGTCACAAGCTCCACTCTGATGAAAAAACCCAATCAACGTACACGTTTCGCGCCGACGACACCGGCAAAAACTTTTAATTATGTGCAGGCCACAAATAATATTTCCGGCAGTCACCAGCAAATATCCCCGTCGTTGCGCTCTAGCATTCCTACCAAAACGGCGTCATTAAGTACGTTAGCCTCCCCAACATCGCCGAAGTCAAACAAGATGGGTCAGCTAATAGGAAACTCATTGCGTAAGCTCGTAAGTAAGATCAGGTCGGCGAGTGTGGAGCGAAAATTCCGCATGAAATCCAAGAGTAAGTCTCGTGAACATTCGCCTTCAACGCAACCTCAGCGCGACGATAAAGATCCCGAAAAGCAGGCATCAAGTATAACATACCAGCAGTACAACGTCATCGATAGCCATATAAGAGGAGGGGCCAACCAAGGAGGTGTTAATGATTCGAATCGAGAGAGCAGCAATTCGGAATTACTTAATCTCAAAAAAGTTGAGAAGAGCCCCTATAGCAATGCCCCTAATATCGATCGCAGCACCCAGAAGACTTGTAAATTGCCTGAATCAGTTGATCCTTATGAAGTCAACCACGATGCCGACCCGGTTAGCAATCCGCGCCAACGATACTACCTTGGCGAGGATCCGTACTCAAGTAGCCTCTATGGCAAGGAGAACATCTACGACCCGAATGCGATAGGCATCAGAACTCACCGAATTCGAGAGGGAAACAGCGGTAATGGAGATTTCGACCGGCACACAGGAGATGTGGAAAATGAATTTCACAATTCAAAAGCAACGTCTATATATACTTTGGGACGCTATCAGAAAAGCCGACACCAAGTCTCGGGCTCTACACCGAATTTACATCAGGATTTTCGCACTGTGCAGACGCTGCCTCGAAAATTGCACGAGAGCAACCAGCAGAAACAGCCGCATGCGCAATCTAATAGGAGTGCTAAGCGTTATAATTTGGGCGCCGGCAGTACCCATACGCTGGGGCATCTCGATAAGCCCAGCTCAACATTACCTTCGGCGATCAGCTTCCAGCAACAGCAGTCACAGTATGTTGGACCAATGAAACCCGCCCGAACTTATGCAAAGGTACTCAATCGCAGCAAAAGCTTTAACGTGCATGGCATGAATGGCAGCAATAATCCTAGTCTAATCTACATAGAAAAGCTTACAAAAAATAATTATAACACAGGCGAAGTTTGCAATAGAAGCAATAAAGATGGCTATAATCATATGAGCAGCAGCGGCAATGGCACAAACCGACACAGCAGCAATTTGTATTCGAGCCAGGCTTTCAAATCTAATCCGCACCTGTTCTCATTGCACAAAGACAACTTTCTGCAAAGCGGCCTAAAGAGTCCTTCGATTGTCAACCTAATAAGTCGCAGTCAAAAAGACCTCTCGAAAATCGGCATTGCCGCAGACAACGCTAACGATAATGGCCACAATGTTGACGACCGACCCGAACGAATCGATCCAAAAGATATATACCATCAGCAGGAGTTAGAGAGTAAACACCAGATGATTCCAGCTGATCTAACGCTGCAGCGTGGCATGTCGCGGGATGAAAAGAAGCAGCTGTTCTTGAGCAACTTGCATCAGGTTGCACCAAACCTCTACCAAACGTTGCATGGCAATGATGGCAATGTCAGTAAAACCAATTCCAAGAACCAATTGCAAGCAAAATACTCGTTTGAAGCGTGCTCTCCTGTGGAGATCAACAAGGACACGGCCAGCATCGTTCGCCGCGATAGTTCCGGCAACAATGAATACGATAAAAGTAACAAGCGTGGGCTCATGTCTAAAGATGGCAACCTGCGACGCGGTTCTGGATCGGCAATCGAAAGTCGGAAACAAATGTGAGGTGCGTTAACATTGCAGCTTTAATTTCATTTGACCAGCAGCAAATAATAATCAAAAGCTACATCGTATACGCTATCAAATCTAATGTGAGAATGTATACTAAATCTCGAGTTTTTATAAAAAGAAATATTTGTTTCTCCCTTCGGCGGAAAGAATTTAATCATATAGATGGACATATGCCTTATGAACTCTCAATTTTAAAAACGGTCAAAACAAAGATTTCAAAAACAGCAAAGTGTTATGTCAATGTACAAATTCTTCTTTTTTTATTGGTACAAATTCCGTCGATTTTTAAAAAAAATTTTTAACACATGAATTTGTTTTGTTTTTCCAATTTACAAATTTTGTATTATTTATTTTAATTATTTTTCAAATTTTATTGGATTTTTCACATTCACACACATTTACTCAGCAGTTTCACGGGAAAATACACATACACAGACTTACAGTTCAGTATCCTTTGTCTGCTTAAATAATGCTTGGTGGTTTTTTGAGCAGTGTTTGGTCAAACCAATATCTAGTTTGAAATCGTTTCACTATGCCAGAAGACTTCAATATTAAGTGTCTTTAATATTTAAAAGTGAATTGATTTAATTACAGTAAATTTTATGCTCATGAACAGATTTTATTAAATATGTATACATGAATTTCAAAATTTCGTTTAAACAATCTCTCTTCGAGTTATTGTACTTTAATTTCATTTGTTGACATGTAAAGCAATAAAAAGTTACTATTTTCTCTTTTTAAACTTATTTCTCACAATAAATTGTATACAGCCTAGTTCAGTTTCCGTCTGCGTCGCATAAACAAATGTTATTAAAAACGGAATAATTAATTAAAAATCTGATTCAAGATCCCCAACCATAAAGTTTAAAATAGACAATCAGTCATATGCCTTATTTGGTATATGATTGAAAAATTTACGAATCTAGAAACTCGTCCAAATTAATACACCAGTGTGAATATGATCATACCAGTAATCTTAAGAATTGTAATATTTACTGACAATACATTTTCAATTGAATATGCATAATATATTGTAAACATTTTTTAATCATGTAATTGTAATCCGCTCGTAAATCTATAATATAATGATATTATTCATGTTAAAAAATAATGTTGAGTTATGTAGTTCGATAACGATAAATTAGAGAAATATAAAAAGTGTTTCACTAGCAAACAATCGATTCGAATGTTCGAAAATCTTTAAATAAATAATTTAACCTGTCTTTTTCTAAGTTACATAAATAATTTACGCATTTTCCATATTAGAATAACATTAATTTAACTTAGCGTTAAAATATTAACTAAAAAAAGTTTTGTTTTTTTTTTTTTAAATAACATTAACCCGTTAAAATAAAAAATAATTAATCGAATAAAGTGCCAAAATAAGGAAACATAATTTGTTTATTTTTTTTTTTTTTTAAATAGAATAAATAGGAAAACTAGAAAGGCAGGGTCTATAGTTGGACGCACCCAACTTTAGAATACCCGGTACCCAATCCAAAATTTTGTAAATTTTTTTTGTTTCATAATTGTGTTTAAGTTAGTTAACGATATTTCAAGAAACAAAAAGTTTTTTTTAGTAAAAGTCATTTTTCGGCCAATCGTTCCTATGGCAGCTATATTTTATAGTAAACCGGTATTTACTATATTCAGGTATATTATTAAATATTATTGAAAATTACTAAATCCAAAACTTGGTAACGATATCTTAATAAACAAAAAAGTTTTTCTCAGAAAATTATGTTTTTCGGCCGATCATTCTTATGACAGCTATATGTTATAGATTGAATATCGACAAAAAAAAAAACCCGTTATGCCTATGGATTAGGAGGGTCTTCGTGCCATATTTGGTGATTGTAGGTCTAACTGCTTCCGAGATTCGTGCGTTTATACGGACAGACAGGCGGACATGGATAGATCGACTTATCTTTCGATGCTGATCAAGAATATATAAACTTTGTGAGAGTCTGCCACGTCTCCTTCTGCCTGTTACATACATTTGCACTAGTTTAATATACCCTTCACCATTTTTTAGTACAGGGTATAAAAAATATGTATATATGTATGTATAACAAGAAAGTAGCTTAGTTGGCTTTACTACATAAGCTACGGTTACCGGATTTTTTAGGAATTTTTTGGTTATATGGAATGAGATCCTGATAATAAAGAGTAATCAATTTAATGTTAATGAAAAGTAAAAATAATTATTTATGATTTGTAAAGAAAAAATGAATAAACATGAAATTAAATTTTTTTCCAAATCAAAACTGCTTTTACCTTCTAGGAAAAAAGCCTAGTTGAAACACCTCAAATTTAAAGGGATATATTTCTGTCTGGCATGCGAGTCATAAGCTCAAAGTATTTGTAGTTTGGAACAAAACCATGCTTACCTGTGATTTGCCTGTCAAGATGAAGTTACTTCTTTTGAATGGCAAAGATTGCTTGGCGGGCTAAAGACCAATACATGCTTATTAGCGTTATGTTTAAATTTATTCATTTCACTTTCAATTTTTTTAATTACTCTCTTCTTCTAATGACAAAAATCAGTTGATACGCTACTTTAGCTACGGCGAAATTCAAATAGTGTTTTATGACAAAATTAGGTTTCCTCTTCTAGACGACGTTACACAAATGCTGCTTCTTGAAAATTGGCATTCATCAGGTCTGCTTGAATGTACAGAAATGTAAGAATTAAAGAAGAAGACTTAGGTCTTTTACAAGCAACTCTGCGATATGGCGTATATTATTGCAAAATGCTTTTTGAGAGACCGATACTTTGTTACACCTATCGTCACGTCACCTTATATTTCTTTTACATTACACTATGCTGTAGAAATTTTCAGCAGTTTGAATGCTTATATTCTGCACATGTTAACATGGCTTTTCTATTCTACTTGCACTGTGAATGGCTTAACAGCTGATGTTGCGATAAGAGGAAGACATTGTTTTCGCACGTTTTTCAAAAATATTGAATACAGCCACTTGGAGTTAATGTTGACATCAAACTAATTTTATTTGCAAGGATGGACATAGCACTAAATATAGGCACAACCGTGCAACCAATCCAGAGTAAATTGGTGACAAAAAAGGTAAACATTTATTTTATTTTTATTTTAAGTACATTCATTACACGATTGTTTGTTGCAGAAACCGTTTTTGGCCAAAGAGAAATCCAAGCCTGGAATACCTAGCGATTCCCCCCCGTTTAAGTTTGGGAATGGTGACCATAAGGTCAAGGCAATTGCTTTACGTAAAAGAAAGGTTAATAAGTTAAACACAGAACGTCCAAAAATTTCGCCAGTTCTGTTAAAAGCGACTGAAGCTAAATCCGAAATAAATTCCACACCGGTGGCAAATTGTTTACAATCTAATGATTCAGAATTAATGTTAAATATATCTGTAGTGCCTCCAATTATTGGTGCAAAAGTAAAAAACACTGACAGCAAAGTACAGCGATTGAGTAAAAGCCGCTTTGGAAATCGGGATAAGAATGCGAAACATGTTTTAAGCCAGAAAGAAATCGATGAAGGCATCTCGCGCTATATTGAAAATCCAAATAAACAGCCACGTGCTAGTGATCTGTTTAAAAAAAAGTTAGATGAAAACCACAATCGGCATATCTGGTCTGAGAAAAAAGAAAATATGATAAATACAAGAATCGCAAACGATAGTCTCCCAGTCCAACAGCCAGAAGAACTAGGTAAAGTGGATGCCAAGCCGCGAAAAGTTAACTGTTTTCGAACGGTGAAAAAAATAAATCTGTTTGAAAAAAATGATGTCGTTCCTGCCATGCTGGGTCAGCGGTTGGTGCAACCGATCAAAGAACGCATCTTCAATGGAGCTAAAGTCGAATCACTTGGTCTGCATGAGCACGCCGTGAAAAATCTAGCTGATCTGTTTAATATAACAGAGTTGACCACGGTGCAGCAGAAGACTATACCAAAGGCTCTCGAAGGTGGGTGAAGATTTGCATGTATAATATTATTCTACATTTTAAGTCTTTTACAGGCAAGGATCTCATTGTACGTTCCCAGACTGGTTCCGGTAAGACACTTGCTTACGCTTTACCCATAGTTGAAAAACTGCAGCAAATAAGACCGAAAATAAAGCGTAGTGATGGAATTCTAACGTTGATAATTGTGCCTACTCGTGAGTTGGCCATACAGACGTATGAGTTAATGCAGAAGCTATTAAAGCCATACACTTGGTTAGTATCTGGTTTTCTCATTGGTGGTGAGAGCAGAAAAAGCGAAAAGGCTCGTTTGCGCAAGGGCATAAATATTTTAATTGGCACGCCCGGTCGTCTCGTCGACCATTTATTGAACACGGCGTCATTCAAGCTATCAAAAGCGGTGTTCTTAGTGCTAGACGAAGCGGACCGGTTACTGGAAATGGGATATGAACGTGATGTTCAGCAGATTGTCGAGGCCATTGATAAACATCGTGCAGAGCTCGCCAATGAGACCAATCAGCCGGTGGCTCGTCTAAATCGTTTTATGCTCTCAGCAACGTTGACACCGGCTGTACAAAAACTAGCCGGCTTAACTCTGCATGAGCCAGTTTACATTGATAACAGCGAGGAAGATTCAACACTGGCGTTATGTAATGACGGAGGTGGATACACTAAGGAGTCGATTGAAATGGCCTATGCAAAGCAAAATGAGTTGGACGATGATACTGGCGTGCTAACAATACCAGAAAATTTAATTTTAAGTTATGTTGTCGTGCCACCAAAGTTGCGTTTGGTAACATTTGCAGCGCTGCTCGCTAAGGAGTTCGTAAACAAGCCAAGGTTTAAAGCTATGGTCTTCATGAGCACCACTGAAATGGTCACCTTTCATCACGATCTTTTCAATGAGGCGCTCACAAGTAAAGTGCTCGATGAAGATGACGAGGAAGCAGAGAAAAATTTAGAAGAGAAAGACCAGGGGACCAACACATCATTGCTGCAGGGTTTGCGCCTCTTCAAGTAAGTCAGCACATTTGTAGCATGTATGGCAATAATTGCTTATCTGTATTTGCAGACTGCACGGTTCAATGACACAAACTGAACGTCAGGGTGTCTTTAAAGCGTATCGTGAATGTTTATCAGGCGTTTTGCTAACAACAGTAAGTAGACAACGTTAAAAATTTAAAATTTGAAAATTAATGTCCAACTTACGAATCCTTTTCCAGGACGTTGTTGGTCGCGGTATTGACGTTCCCGACGTCGATTTGGTTGTGCAATACTCACCGCCTCATAAAACTGCCGACTTTGTGCACCGCGTTGGACGTACTGCTCGAGCTGGTCGCAGCGGTCGTGCTGTGCTGTTCTTGGCAACCACAGAGTTGCAATTTCTACGCAACCTGGAAAACAAACGTCTACGCATAACACAGGTGGACATGAACAACTACTTGCAGGCACTCGTCGATGCTGATCCTGCGGCAAAAAATATACAAGAGGCGGCATCAAATTTGCAGCATAAATTTCAGCAGTTAATTGCAAACGACAAAGAACTGCACGAAAAGTCCTGCAAAGGTTCGTATTTAACATCTATTCAGCTACTACTGGCGGCATATTGCACCATACACAATTTTGATTGCTTTTATTAGTTAAACAACTTTAAATAGCTTTACCACGATTTTCTAATTATCGCCACGGAGTTGTACTTTGCGTTAGCTTTGAATCTCTCCTCGTGTTTTTCACGCAATTAAAATTCTCACATAAATCGAAATGGGAATAAAAACAGCCACGGCAGAACCACAAAAAAACAAAAAAAAAAAAAAAACTCCGAAAGCAATCCACTTCCGCTGTAATAAATAATTTTTTGCGTGCATATAACACATTTCTCCGCCCACAGTCCCACCGCCACTCACGACCGTACCGCTGTCTGCCCCACGCGACATCGGCCATCGGTGCAACTAGCAATTTAATCCTTTCATAACGCCAAAGGACATTAACTTTGTAATTATGATTTTATACAACACAATTTTACCGCTCTTCAGGAGCGGAAGGAAACGACAACTCAAACAAAAAAGTCGAACAGATTGAAATGTTAAAAAACACCGCTATTTTTCCATTTTTCCAATTATAACTTGCGGGTTTGATGCGTTTCCACTCAATACTCAACAGCCAGCCAAATGCCATGGCAAGTGTCCACCCATTACAATCCTTTCGTTTGATTTTGTTTTTGCTACTTTCTTTTTGTTTTTGTTATTATTATTATTATTATTATTTTTTTTTTTTAATTTCATGCATTGGTATACGATCGAGTTGGCAAGGGCAATTAATGTGTTGTCGGTTGCTTGATAAAAAATCAAAAAAAAAAAAAAAAAAAAGGAAAAAAAGAGTAATGATTACATTTCGTATTTGAAGTTAATTTCGATTGCGTGAGTTTGACATTCCCTCAAGTCTTCAAGTTTCAACTTAAGTGGTCACTATCGCGTGCCTCCAACACGCTCTATGTGTGTCTGTCACATCGTTAGCCAGATGGAATTGTAATTGCAGCGTCTTATGAAGAAAAAAGTTAATTAGGTGTTACTAAGGTTGTAATGCATAGAAAAATTCATTGTACGTGTAGGCGTGTTAATAATATACATATTTGAAAGAGCGCAAGAGTTGCATGAGTTTGCTGTTAGCGGTGTTACGGGTAACGGTATATTTGTTTGCTTTTTGGAAGAACATAAACATTGATCCATGCGACCTCTACGGTCTTGCAGCTTTTGCATAGAAGAGGAGAACTCTACATGCTGATTTTTCTGCGTACACATATGAAATAATAATGCCAAGGAGCTTAAGATTAAAATAATGAATAGATTTTCAATCGATTTATAAAGTTTTTTTTTTTTTTTATCGGCATCCTAATCGATTTATTAAAATATTCTGAAGAGTATTTTAGAATAAGCATTTTTCTTAGTAGTGATAGTTCAAGCGAGTGACAAGTTAATGCGAGTTATGGCGACGATGTATTTTTTTTTTTCGGTTTAAAATAAAATTTTTCTGCCTACTAACGGGCATGACTTTGCTTAATAGCTATAGAAAATGAACTTCATGAGATTTTTCTTAACTTTTTCATTACAGTTTTGAGTTACCTTTTGCTTACTAATTCCGTGTTCTTTAGTGCAATCGTTTTATGTTAAAAGTAATTTTAGGGGAAATTGCAAAATGCACAGTATTTAATTAAATTTTCGGTTCAAATTTGCTTTGCATCGTTTCTTAGTTGTTTTTTTGTTTAAATTTTTATTTTCTTTGGCGCTATCGAACATCCCTCGTCACATCGAAGAAGAAGAAGTCGAGGTAGTGAAAGGGAGTGACTGAAAGAAAAAACGGCAAGAGAGGAATGGAGAGAGAGAGAGAGAGAGAGAGAAAGAGGGTGTAAAAATCGAGCGAAAGAGCGTCGACATACACTTAAGCTTAATTTGCTTTATTTGTTTCTGTGTGGTGGGTTTGGGTCGAGCCGCAACGAGTCAACCACTCAGCGCTGCCGATTGCGCCACATCTTCCCACCCAATAAGTATTATACACATACTCGTAGGTACATATACAGATACATATGTATGTACATATGTATTCGTATGTGAAATAAGTTGATGCACCTTAGTTAACAAGTTTTGCTGTTTCTTTCACTCGGAGTGTGCTTTTAGCAAATATCCTTTTGAATAAACAAACGGACGCATGTAAGCCATTTTGTGCTTTACTTACTGTCGTCCATGTCAGCCTCATCATCATCATCACCCCTGGTCGTCATTTGTTTTCGACGGTTTTTTTTAAGTCGTTAATTTGGTTTAAGGTTTATTATCCCTTCGTTAACTGGTTTTGTGATCCTAAATTGACTTTTTTCCTGGTTGTCTAATGTCTGACACTTGACTGTAATGGCATTAAATTAATTCACCGCCCAACACCCATCCGGCCAGAGTGATTCATTCTTATTAAATGATAGGCATGTGTGCAAGTCCAAATTGGTGCTAACTTATTGCCTAATGGCTTTGAGGTTGAGCCTGGTTTCAATAAAAGCCAATTGTGGCCAAGCAAAAAAGGGCACACTAAAACATCCTTCCATCAAGATGACGACATGACAACCGTAGAACTTTCAGCCATAAATTCAAGTTACTTAGTCGACTTCAAATTAAATTGTATTTTTAGACAGCATCAGCCACAAAACAAATGTGGCAACATTTGCTATTAGTTAACGTAACCACGCCGCCAATCGCCTTCCTAACGAGCTTTTTAGACTTTTCAGCAGACAAACGGACAAACAGACAACAGACAACAGATAGCAGACAGCAGACAGCAGACAATACACACGCGTGTAATCTCGGTGAGCATAAATGACATGCGAGCTACTATCATAGGGCCGCCTATTAGCTCAATGTGTGATTTGAATGACAATTTGCATGTTCGTAATGTAATTTGAAATGCTGCTTTAGATCCTTATCACAATTAAGGTTTGGTTGGGTTTTCGCCGTTGCATTCTTTGTTGTAATTCGATATCGTTGTTGTTTAATTGTATCTCTCAACCACTAATTCGCTCTGAGTCCCTTTATCCTTAGCATTCGCATTCGCATTTGTATTTCTTCTTCAAGCGCGTTAAGTGCTCTGTTATTAGAAAGGACATCTTTTTATTTAGTCTGTATGCGAGTAAAACTAAATTGATTTTGTTAAATTATTTTTTGTCAGTTCTTAGATATTTGAATAGCATACATTTTCATGTGAGTCTAATGTAAGGACTGTTGCATGAATTGTTATAAAGTTTTAATTGATTGTATGGAATGATAGATATGAATAGCAGCTGCGACACTTTGCTTCATTTAATTGCAGCCTTTGTCTCCTGGATAAAGTACTACACGGCCTTTCCGAGGGAACTTAAGCCAATTTTCAATATAAAAAATGCGCATATGGGTCATTTTGCAAAAAGTTTCGGATTGAATGAGGAACCGAAATCTTTTGTCCAGCAACATTTCCAGCCTAAGCCGCCGAGATCGACGAATCGATTGACCTACACGGAGCGGTAAGTTAAGAGTGTGCCGATTGTAAACACATGTCGCTAGCTTTTTATTTTTATTTACTTTTTTTTTGTAATTTGCTTTTTGTTTTTGTTTCAGCGATCCCGATAAGATGCAGCAAGAGCGACGCACAAAGCAGCGTCTCTATACGACGACCGTAACGAAAGAGATGCGCAACACGCGGCAAGGTGCTAATGGCGGCTTCAACGCCGCTAAAGCAATGACCCTGCCGCCTGCCCATAGCCGGAACACATTGTTGCGTAGCCTACCCAAATCACGCTCGCTTAACATCTCCGAATTTGACAGCGGTTTGCCGGTGGCGAAGAAGCGCAAAACTGAGTTAAGATAGCGCCTCCATGCATGCGGGACTTCTTTCTTTATTTTAAGGTTTGTCTTTACTGGTTACTTAAATTAAATTCTTTCTTATCCATATTTTAAGTAACATTAGTAAAAGTTTTTTGTTTTTTTTTTGTATGTTCTAAACTTTAAGCGATGACATAAATCGTGTGATTTGAGAACGTTTATGTGTGCTATATGTTTAAACATTTTTGTGGATTTATGAGCTTATGTAGTCTACGTTTGTAATGATTTTTCTAGTTTGAATTTTATGCGCGCCATTTTCATTCCTTTGGTTACTTTTACGACCAATTCAAGCGTTAAATCGAAAAAAAAATGCTCTAACTGTTGGAAAATTGGATGCGCCCGTGTACTGTTCAAACTGTATTATGGCCGGCAGAAGGGGCGGGTGGACGTTGGTTAAAGAGCTATATGAAAGTAAAATATGCTCATAAAAGTTTCATTTTTCTAAACTTTTAATCCGGACGTCTTGTGGGAAAAAATTTGGCATTTATTTTGATTTTATATTTTATTTATTTATTTATTTCTTTTTTATTTTTTTTTTCTTGTTCGTTTTTTATTAGAAACTTCGCAGCACATTGCAGTGCACAACGCACATGCACGCTTTTGCCATGCCTGGCTATCCGTATACTAAGGCTATCCTCACGTCTCCTTTTTTTATTTTTTTTTTTCGTTTTTGTTTGAGGTATTTGAAAACCATTTTCCGCTCACTGCAGATTTATTCAGTGTTGAAAACATGTTGACAGAAACAACATGCATTTTTGTTGCTTTTACCATGCGGGAGTTATTTTAGCCTCTTATCCATCATTCATTCAGTCATTGGGTCATATTTGCGCATGTATAAGCTGCGGTTGCTTGATTATCAGCCGACACGTGTACCTTAAGTGTACTCTGCCTCTGCCTTCGGCTACCCTCTTCTGTGCCGCCGTTATTTTAGTTTCGCTTTCAATGCGCGTGTGCCTATCATCAATATAAAAAAAAAAAATCCTAAACATCGCCATCAATATTGTTAAGTCGAAGCGCATAATTTGTTGGACAAGACATAAGAACATATTTCATTTAATTTTCTCTTTGTAGCGGCTATTTAGAAATTTCTTTTGTTCTGAATTTTCAAGCCAACTTGCAAGAGGGAGTGTCTGCAAACAAAGTAATGAAACGGTGCTTTGGAGTAATTAAGATGTGAACTGGGCACGATTGACTTCTATTGAGCTAAATTGCCATTCAACATTAATTGTACATAACACAGTTCATAGGATTTCAGACCACAAAAATCGAAGTAATCGAAAAGTTCAAATCTTGAATTTGCTTGGAGAAAGTATGGACTAGACTTGGAATCTGAGAATTATTAGCATTATGGTGGAAGCTGCTGGGATGAGATGCTCCGGTCTACCACGCTATTTGCAGTTTTGATATTGTTGAATAAGTTGTTTTAATTTAGGAGAGAACAATTCTTCGTTACCACGATATAATGCAATATATATTTTTTTAAGTCTTCCAAAGTTTATTAAAGCGTATGAGGAACATATGCTAGCCATATTTAATTAACTACAATCGATTTTTGTACTTTGTCCTAATTAATATCCCATTATACTAAATAAAACTATCGATCTGAAAAGAAAAAAAAAACGAAAAAAATGTTTTACAACTAATATTGCAATCTACATTTGCACAGGGGTTACTAAACAGTGGCTGGCAGAACGAAAAGCCGCAGGCGGAAAGTAAGTCAAGCATAAACACGTTAAGCACTGACTAACGACCAACGTTCAACGTTCAACATTCAACATTCAATGTCCAAAAGCCGCTACAGTTCGCAATGGCTACAAAAACACCTACCAATTATCAATCGTATTTTTGAAATCTAAGGACTTCGAAGAACGGTATCAGGAGTACAAAGTAATTTGGTCTAGCACAAATGCCGTTTATAAGTGTTATGTCGTACACATGTACATACATACATACAATACATATGTACATATGTACTATGTAGGTATGTTGCTATAGTGGCTGAATTTATGTTTATATTATTTTGCTTCTTAACGCATGCAATTTACAGAAAACGCTTTTTTTTCAACGAACTAACCTTAATTACGTGCGAGTGTTAACATCTGAAATAATATTGTATAAATTCGTCCATTACGAGGGGCGGAAGCGTTGAAAGTGTACCTGTACCCCGGCCCATGCACCGCACCAGCGAGTTAAAAAGACAAACATGCGTCAGAACATGTAGATATTCATGTATAGAGTCGCGTAGTTCGGTGGTGACGTTGGTGACGTTGTTTGTTGGTCGCTCGGTCGGTCGCTCGGTTGGCGAACCGGAATTCTTCTATTGAGTGCGATTGCCATACAAAGTATGACTTAACTGAACAACTGAACTCAACAACTGAAAGGGTTGACTTGAGTGCTAAAAAATTATTAATGTGATTGCTCTAATGGCTCGAATTATAGACGCATTAGGGTAAATTAAAATGGTCACTTTATGAATTCTTTGAGTCTTGTTTCGTTTTATTTCGATTTAAATTGCTTTTTACCTGTGTGTTTTGGGTCCGGGTTGGTTTGATTTGATAAAATATATATAAAAAGGAAAGAAACATAAAAAAAAAAAACAAACAATAACATTGTGAATATTTGTTCGGTGAAACGTCAACAAAGTGTCAATGTTAACAACTACCAAAAAAAAAAATAAAAATAGAAAAGAATTATGCGGGTGTGGGACGCGTTCTGTTGCCTGGATGGTTCATTCAAAAAGATATTAGAATAGACTGCATGAACAACTGCTACAAGAATGTGCAAACATATGTTTACAAACTAACTGAGATACTCAATGTTGCCATTTGTTGCATAGTCACTCAAATTGAATATGATTACGCATTTGATCGCATGCCTTAAATGCAGTGGCGCATAGTGCATGTAATGCAGTAGGGGTTTAATATTTATTAACATCTACAATGTCACCATCAGCAATAATAAATATTTTTAACGCAGGTTTTTCTTTTTTCAAATTTATTCATTAGCAAGAGTTGAAAATAGCCAACAAAAACGAAAAGTACTGCAAAGTTTCATGTCACAGTTTAGTTAATGAAGCCGTTCGTGAAACGATCCTGTTTTTTCAGCTCTGAAGGTACTGCATCAAATAAGATGATTTTTTTTTTTTTTGCGGTTATGCTTTCGATTTTAAATGAAGTTAGTATTTTATCTTTTCCTAGTTGTGGATTGAAAGCCGTTTAAAATGTTAATGAAACCCTGCATCAAAGTCGCTCTGAGCCACTGCAGGTAGGCGTACAGCATCAACGTCTATGTTCATCAGTCATTTAGACCGCCTGAGTGGGTCACAGTAGGATCCGGAGCCGTCAACAGACGTAAAGTTGCATTTCTGCAGTAATTAACTTAACGCGCGCCTCTTGGCCAAATGATCTTTAAATTGGCAGTTGGCGCAGTGCATCATAAATTCAAGCACCAAGCAGCACAGTGCAAAAGATGAAGGCGGAAGTATCGCTTAACCGCTGAGACATTCTCAGTCGTTTGCTTCTTTCACTCGTATACCTCTTCAATCTGTTTTTGCGCCTTGTTGACCGTCGACAGTCGCCAGTCGTCGCTTGTCGCTGTTGACTGTTGACTGTGTGCATGTGTGTATGTGTGTTCGTGTATGTTTGTATAAGTTGCAGCTGATCTCTGAATTCTCAAATTATTAGCAAATTATCTTTTCGTCGAAGTTTAGCGCTTAAACTGAACTCCACACACTCGCCCCGGCTGCAGCATAAATTTGCACAAAAAGAAATCATAAAGAAAGAAGAAAAATGAAGCACAATCTCCACAATTCTAGGCTACTCGTCTTTAAGTGTGTGTTCCAGCAGGTCTGATGCTGTCTGCACTTGGTTGAACGAAAAGTCGTCAGTTTGAAAGTCATTTATTTGTGATTTAAATCAAGAAGCGGACATGTCACTCGGATCAATAAGAATTTTTATTGACTTGAAAAATGTTTGGCAGCATTGAACATTTGTCTCAGAAAGCTGCCGCCTGTTGGTTTTGAAGGATATCAGATAAAAACTGAGCAACAACATTTAGTTAGAATTGTAAATAAAAAGAGAAAAAAAATAAATAATTACGGTGGATGCATAATTATATAGTGAACTTTTTATTGACCAAATTGAAAACATATTCTGCCTGAAGTTGACTTGCTCGCTTCTCTATATTTTAATGATTATGAAAGACATTCACTGTTACTGCTGACGCCTTAGCTATTCTTATTTATTAATAAGAAATCATTTCAAAGCTTTTTTGTTAATGTACAATAGAATTTTACTATGTACTAAGTTGCCGGTTTGGCGAGCTCGATTTGAAATTCATTTGATCGTTGTTCGGTTATTTGTTTGCATGTTCTTTTGCAGTTTTCGCTGGCCAGATGTGCTCCGCCTGCCGGCCGCACTCCGCTGAAGCTGGCGTTGCTTGGGATGCTTAATCAAGTTGAGCTTTACAGCCGCCGCTGCTAAAGTGATTTCTGTAACGCTTTGTTAGCGCAAAGGATTAATGCGTGCGCCATTAGGCATTTTAGGATCCAATGGCTGCGGCTCTGAGAAACGTACGGCATAGTAGATGCTGAGCGTGGCGTGACAAGGTGAAGTTGCTAAATGAATTTTTAACGTGGTTTTAATTGTCCACTCGTCAGTTGGGCCGCTCGCCTTTGTCTGGCGTACTTTCGCTTTTCCCCCTTTCTTTTGACTGGCGGTTCGCGTTGAAGGGTTAGTTGCGCTTGCAGTTGCAGGCTGTGCAAATTAAATGAAATTGAAACTAATTAACGTAAATAAATTTATGCACAAGTTAGGTTTGAGCATTCAGCCAAGCCGAATATCCGAATATACGAATATACGACCAACTAACTGCCATCTAGAATGTGTGTAACGGTGTCTTCCACTTGACTTGTCAGCGGTGGGCAAATGCTTCGCTCCTGTTGGCTAATACCCGTCGCTTGTTGGTTGTCGTTCATCCCCCGGAGCCAAACAGTCGGAGTTCGCACTCATCTGCGCTACTTTCGTTTGCCCTTTTCGTTTGTTCATAATTTGCAGCGGGGTGTTGCACTTAATTTGTCAGTTTTGACTGAGAGCATCCGTTTCGAGTACATTTACAAGCAATAACTGTCAAATTAGATAAGAACTCGCCAGGAACGGCAATCGGGCAAGTAAGACGACAGGTTAGTCAGTTCGATTTGACTGGGTTCTGTTACTTCTTCAGTGAGTCAACTAATGCGCATGATGCTGTTTCGTTGTGAAACCGTCCTTGGTTGGACTAAGTCGTGTCCTTCTGACAAGTTGCAGAATATCTTTCAACGTTCTCTTAGACTAAATGATGTATTCTGATGTAAATAATCTAAATGTCCCAGTTTGCTGTTAAAATTTTCGCGGTTCGGGTTGCTTGGCTTTTAATGCTAGAATTTTTAGCTTTGTACACAGGTAACGCTTTGAGGATTTAGAGCCGCTAATATCCGATATTAAATTATAAGGTCTATGACCGGCCCGGCGTCATCCACAATTTGCAAGTTTATTCGAATGATTAATGAAAATGAAATCGAAATGCGGTCAATAATAGTCATTAAATTAGCATTTGCACGGAATGTCAGGAAATTGACTTAGTGCATAATGCAGCAAAAGGGGGCGCAACACAAGGCACCATACGAACGAAGGACGAGGTCGGAACATGACTGCAGTGCGTTCGCATTTCAGAGAAGATTAACTACTTAAATTTTATTAAATATTGAGTCAATAATAAATCGGGCAGGATGGTCTAGGGTTAGCTCGTGGAGTCGTTGAGCTGGGTGGCAAAAAATTTAAGTAGCTATGAGCAAGGCACTGAAGCGTAAAGCGCGCACAACTGTCATAAAAATCACAGAGCGGAAATTATTTTGTCACCATTTATAATTGCATTGTCACACTACAAATTAACAACAACATCAACAACATACCCCCACACACACACACACACATACACACACACACTTGCATAACTACATAAACAGACGAGGCTATAACACATAAACACACTTTCTAACTGCGTGAATGAATGAAAATGAGATTAAAAATGAGCATGCCAAGGCAAATATTGACAGTCCTTGTTGTTGTGTTTGTTGTTATAGAAGAGGGTGTTGAAAGTAACACCCCGCATATTAAATCAAGTACTTCGCAATGTCATACATAAATTGTTGAAAAATCATGCTGCAAATAAATTCAACTCAACTCAACTGGCTTCAGTGCGACTCGAGGAGGCGGCAAGGCGATGCGGCTTCGATGCGATTCAGCCCAGCTAAGAACTAAATAAAATTAACCACCAATGTAGAAACCGACCAGCCAACCGACTAACTAACCAATCACCCTTAACTCTTCGCAGGCGTACCACAAAATGGGACACGTTTGCTGATTGCTTTGACAAGACCGCAAATAAAACAGGAAATAAATGTTCACGCATACGCATACCGCAACCCCACATCCCTCCAGCGGCAGCTCTTGGCTCATTCTGGTCTTCGCTCTCTCTTTGATTGTTTTTCCTCACTTGCTTGTTTACATATAATATTAACTCAACGTACTTACCTTGAGTGCGCTTAGCTTTGGCTTTGGCAAGCCCATTGAATTCAAAGCTTTAGCTCCTGGGTCCTTTGTCTTACATGCGTATATTCGTTCATCACTTGCCTCATATCCTCCTCTACACTTGCAATTAAATATTACTGAGCCGACACACTTCTTACTTTAAATCTATGACGCCCCAAGGATAACTTAATTAATTTTTAAGCTTAGTGCGATCATTTAGCCCAGCAGGAAAAAGATAGTGATAATGCATAGTTTTCATACCCAGATTTTGTGTATAACAGCATTTTTTGGCAATTCGCACTTTTCTGGAATCCATCTGTGAGCGCCCTGAGTTTAAGTACTGGGAAGTTTCTGGAATTTGTCGTAATGGTAATGTCCAATAATGTTATTTTCATTTTGTTAAACATTACAATCGCATTTGGTATAATAAGAAGACGAATGTTCTTATCTTCCTGCCGAAGACAACTTGAGTTCCACAAGGAAGAGCACAGGGTTCAGTACTGTACCTCGTTTGAGGGCAAGTGAATAAGTTTCTATATAAATACTGGAGGCTTTTTCAGATTGTTGTGTATATCTCAATGATTCTCCAACTTTTTGGCAGCTAGCTGAAAAATAATTTAGTTGAACCCACCAAAATAAGCCTCTATGTCGTCAATTAGCTGATCTCTGGTGATGAATACATTTTTTTTTTCCAATTATTTATTTAACATAGAAAATTATCGGCGTACTTCAGAGCGAATATGCTGGATGGATAAGCAATACGTGGCAGAATTCCACTTTCTTTTTTGCCAAATATTTTTCCTCTTGAGTATGCAAAAAGAATATTTAGCGATTGCATTTGATCGTCTTCGGGGTTCAATATTATAAAATTATTTATAAGTATAATAAGTACTATTAATAAATAATCCAAGATTTTAAGAATGATTGCAAAGACGTCAGTGATGACTGACGTGTTCGCTATTGTCTAATTATTTTCGTGAAATTAGAGTCGCTAAGTTTTATGAAATCAATAGGAACCAATAGCGAAATATCTTTCGTATTTTCCAAGTGCACCTGTGACAACACGTATACGCGGCGTTGAATGTGTCCATGTTCCAATGCTTAGCTAAGAAAAAAAAAACATTAAACCAGAATGGAAAAGGGAAACGCAACCGCAATGGCACACATGACTCTGCTGCCGACAGAAATCACAGCTTCAAGTTGTATATGCTGCTAATTTATAAAAGCGATGCCAAAGATTACATGTGGAAAATGGTAATTGCAAGCGTCCAAGGAAATTTGTTCTTATCTTAGATAAGAACATGAGCACTTTAATCTAAAGCGCCAATGCGGGAACAGTAATCGATGTGCGCACTAAGGCAGAAGGGTCCGCGCACGGAAATTGAAAGCAGCCAGAAGCGGGTAACGGCAGGCAGTCATATGCGCAGCTATTAAAAGGACAACAGGAAAGATGAATTTGTCACATTAGCGAAATTACAGGGAAACTGAGTGCAAATCCGTTCGCTGTGTACTGTAAGTAGATGTGCGCGGCCGATAAGCGAGGCCAGGCCAGGCCAAGCCAGACCAAGCCAGACAGGCAGACAGACAGACAGGCAGGCAGGCAGGCAGGCACAGTAATGCACTGTACTCAGGCAAGTATTAATAAAAATAATAGACAGCGACAGTATGCGAGAGCTTAACAGAGTCAGAGAGAGAGAGAGAGAGGGAGAGAGGGAGTGTGTGTGTGTAAGTGGTTGCGTGCATGTGTGTTTAAGGGTGAACAGGCGATAGCACTAAATACAGCTATCAAATACCGCTGTAATTGTTCGAATATTAGGCGAAGCGTTGCGCGGTGGGATAAAGTGAGGCGAGCTGACGACGTGTAAAGATTACGACTGCATTACGAATAAATTCAATGTGAAGTGGGTTTTATATGCATACAAAGATGCGCCGCAACGATTTTTACGCTCTGCCCATGCAGTGTCAGCGAGCTGAGCACTATACAATGTACGTATGTGTGTGTGTATGTGTATTGTTATCGTTATATGAGTTGGGAAAAGACTACTTAAACGATTAAAATCGGCTAATGTGTTGCCATTTTTGGTTGTTTGTGTGTTGGTTGTTTTTTTTTGTTTTTGTTTTTTTTTTTTGTTTTTTTTTTTAACAGTTTGAAAAATAAAAGGATGCAGAGCGCTTTTATGTTTATTTGTTGTTGATCCTTTGACATTTCAGTGCGTGTTTTGTATTTAAGCCCGATTCCGAATTCTAAACTCAATATGCTGCGTGCTACTCTATATGACTCAGTCTTGACGAAAAGGTGTCAGATGTCAAAATTTTAACTCCGTTATAAAGCAACTATTGTGTTTATTCGTATATTCGTTGCCGCTTCGAATACGCATTTGTCATTTATAAAAAAATCTTAATCCATAATATATATATATATAAAAAAAAAACAAAAAGAAAAAAAAAGAAAACTCTGCTAGTATGCTACTTTGCTGCTATGCTGCTATGCTGCTCTGTTCGACGATTGTTTGACATTTGAAAGTCATGTGCCAAACGAAACAGCTGGGGCGTGCCTTTTGTTCTGTTAAATTGCCGCCTCAACGAATAAATGAAAAACGGAGCGACCGAGGGACCGAAGGGCCGAAGGATCGTGGTCGGGGGGAAGCCAGAGGCAGAGCCAGAGCCAGAGCCAAAGCCAATGCCAAAGCCAAAGCGAATGTGATGAAAGAGTAATCAACATTATTTGTGTTTGGTGACAGCTTGGGGTTAAACGTTGGTCTTCGTTATGCTCGCGCATTTTATTGCTATGCCTATTAGTCGACAATAGCGAAGGGGAGCGGTTGGGTGCAAGTGTGAGCGAGCGACCGTGGCGACTTTAAATGTCGGCTTATCATTTACACTTAACGGATCAGCGCTGGCACGTGTTCTGCACGTCGGCAATCATCGTGTTGCTTTTATTGCTGATGTTGTTGGCGGCGGAGGCGGCACAGGACAATGGCATAAACCACAAAATAGTCTCATACAGGATCAATTTGTGTGCACACGTGTCCGGCATCATATTTGCTATTTACGCGAAAAACAAAACAAAAAAAACAAACTTACCCAAAATGAATAGAAAGCCGACAACAATAACAACAATGAAATAGCTAATAGTGTGTAAATAAATCAAAATGCCTGATGTAATTACTTTAATGTCCTGTAAATCGAGTGGCTGATCATGATGACACTCCTTCGCAAACAACTTTTTTTTTTCGCATAAATATTTCTTCGAGTTCCCAGCCAAGTTCGAGTTTTCTTAAAATTTTATTCTCCCTGATAACTGGAAGGTCTGCAGCATAGCCTTCAGCATAAACATACCATGCTGGAGCTATGGCTGAGCAGACGAAATATTGACGTTAATGTGGACACTCTTTCGCGCTAAACTTATTCTGGCACTAATACTTGATTGAAGATCGATGGTAAGCTGTATGAGAACTAGAAAGGCAGGGCTATAGTCGGGTGTCACTGACTATAGAAAACCCTGTACCCAATTCAAAAGTGAATATATTTTTTTCTTGCTTTAATATTTTATATTCATTATGTAAGGATATCTCAAGAAAAAAAGAAATTTTTTTTTTAATAAAAGCCATTTTTTGGCCGATTGTACCAATGGCAGCTATATGTTATAGTAATCCGATATTTATAATATTTAGGAAAATGACTGGATATTACTTAGAATCATCAAATCTAAAATTTGGTAATGATATCTTAATAAACAAAAAAATTTTTCTGAGTAAATGTTGTTTTTCGGCCGATCGTTCCTATGGCAGCTATATGTTATAGTAAACCGTTACTTATCATATTTAGGAATACGGTTTGATATTATTTGAAATCATTAACTCCAAAATTTGGTAACGATATCTTAATAAACAAAGAAGGTTTTCTCAGTAAATGTTGTTTTTCGGCCGATCGTTCCTATATGATATTAGTAAACCGATATATATAATATTGAGATATGTAATTGGACATTAGCTAAAACTGTTAAATCTTGGTGTTAAAATTTGGTGAAGATATCTTGAAAAACAAAAGGGTTTTTGTTACTAAATGTGGGTTTTCACCCGATCGTTCCTATGGCAGCTATATGTTATAGATCGAATATCGAAAATAAACTTGTTTTGCCTATGGATTGGGAGAGTCTTCGTGCAAAATTTGGTGGTTGTAGGTCTTACCGTTTCCGAGATCCGTTTGTTCATACGGACGGATAGACAGACAGACAGATGGCTAGATCGACTCGAATTTCGATGCTGATCAAGAATATATATACTTTATGGGGTCTGCCACGCCTCCTTCTGACCGTTACATACATTTGCACAACTTTAATATACTCTACCATTTTTTGGTGCAGGGTATAAAAATGAAGAATGGAGGTGCCAAGTACGAAAGATTGCTGACACACAACTAAGGGCTCAGTCTGCGAAACAAGGCTCCTTCGGTGTAAAAATATCCTGAAACCGATGTAGAATTATACATATATGTATAACTCTTGATTGCAAGAGAAGAATAGAATAGAAATGCGCACATTAAGAGAAGAAATAGAGCAGCACAGCCAGCGGCATTTCCGTCGACTAAACGCACATTTCAACCCCCTGGCCTTACTCGTGGCTACCAGGTCCAAGAAGTGGCAGGAAAACATCGACTCGATTGCAGATTCCTTGACTGTCTCACGATTCCGAAGTCTGGCCTCTATAAGCTGACATCCTTGTCTCAGGAATATCTGAGAAAAAAAATGCACCGAATACATGGACTTGAATCAGTCTTCTTGAACACTTTGGACATTTCGGACATCGTTAGTAGTTCGAATGGGTTCGCTTTGTTGATGTGCAACACTTTACTTGAAAGTATTCCGACTCGAGTGTTGCAGTATGCACAAGTGTCTGCTTGGCCGCGCGTTTTTCCACTAACTTTGCGATGGCGTGACTGGCGAACATTTCACATAAGAGCAAAACAAATAGCAGCGAACGCCGACGTCATATCCTGCGTTTCTTATCTAAATTAACAATTATTGAATATAATCGCCGTTAACATTTTTTGAATAAAAACAGTATTCACGGTGCTCAACAACATGCAGCGAAAAGAATCAAAAAGGCAAAACAAACACCGAAATTAAGTTGAATTTCTTGTTTAGCTTTGGGTTGAGGTGGATTGGGTTGGCTTGGCTTGGCTTGGCTTGGGTTGTTTCGGATGAGTCGTTGGTTGGATGTTTGTAGTTTGGTTTGTTCTATTTTGATTTTGTTATGCATTGTGATGTAGACAAAATGAACAATTTTGGTTGTTTCTGTTTTTTTTTTTTTTTTTTATTTGCAATGAGGTGGGAAATTGAAAAGAAAAGCATTCATCGTCGAATCTTATAATCTGTGCTTTCTGTGCACACTAGACTCTAATTCACATTTGCTTTTCTATGTTCATCATTGGCAATTATTTTAGTATTTGCATTATCATTTCATTGTGATCCCATGATCAGACCATTTGCATAGTGAAAGGACTTTGGCCTTTTTCAAATTTAACTAAAAGCGCAAATTATTTTTAACTTTGTCAATGAAACTACGTTGTTGGTTCGGTGCAAATGATTTTCGTAACTATCCTCAAAAATGCAAAAGTTGTTTGCTTTAAACTGCTGTCAAATTCAAACTAAATGACGCAACTTGCTTATAATTGGTCTCCATTCTGACCTTTACGACATGGTATGTACATTTGAATATTATCGATCCGATATTATCGCGTGACATATAGTTTACTTGTTGTAACGTCGCTTTTATTTGATATAGATTTAAGAGGAAAACAAAGTCCGTTATGATTCAACGATCAAGACCAAGAGGTCCCTGTCATTTTATCAATATACAGTCAAATTTCCATAATTCGAACTTCTGTAACTCGAATTTTCTATACCTCAAACTAAATCGTGTTGCAACAGTGTGTAATTTCCATACATTGTTGCCTCCTTAACTCGAAGTCTCTATAAGTCGAACTTCTTCTTTGGATAATGGTGATTCGAGTTATGGAAGTTTGACTGTATCTATATCTCACCCAAGTGACTGTGAGAGCGTTAGCTTCGCCTAAGCTTCTCGCAGCTATTACAATAGCAAACTTCAGATGAGTAGGATAAGACTAACTCTACAGCTAGGAAGAATTTTATTTCTAAATAAAAAAGTCGATTTTCAATTTAATTGAGCTTGACTAGAGTTACATGAATCCAATTTAGAGATGAAAAGAAACCAAGTTGGAATAGTTGCATAGAGATGAAAATATACGTATAAGAAGGAACCCAAAACATCGAAACGAATCGAAACGAAACGAATTGAACCATGGTTACACATTGGCAATCGGCATAATACGCAAAAATCGACAATCGACATGTCAAATCGAAGAGAATAAAATAAAAAAAGGTTCAATATGCGCGAAAATTCATCGTCATTGAATGATGGGCGTCTGGCGAAGGCACGTGCACAGTCGTAATTTTTGCGGTTTGGCCAAAACCAAACTGAATCAAATCAGAGCAAATTATGAAAGCAATTTCCATGTCAGCATTTCTGTTTAGCCGGTCGGTATTCGTTTGATGCCAATCAAGTCGACTCGAAGCGAGCTAACTCGCAGCTGAGAGGCAATCTCCCGCCTGACGCAATTTGCGCAATCGATCAGTGGTGCCACAAAGGATCCTCAGCTGGTCGCTTGGGCGCCACTCGCGCATTATGGCAATTAACATGCGGAAAATCCCATCGGTTTTGGTATTGGCATCGGCATCGGCATCGGCATAGTCAGTAAGTTACATTTGCCTGTCGAAGCGAACAATTTGCGCTGTAAACTGCCGGCAATCAGGCTAGCAAACAGTAGTTACCGCTAACAATTTGCAAGTTAAACGTTTTGATTGACCGCAAAAGGAATGCCATGGATAATATCAGAGAAGCAAAAACAAAGAACAAAGTTCACAGTAATTGATTTTCCCCCACATTGTGGGCAGCAGCCATTAAGGAGCACAGGAGCTGGCGGCTGCAGCTACTTCGGCTGCTTTTACACTAAAACTTATTAATTAAAGTGCGCATTGCCAGACTGCACGAAGAAAGCTTCCTTGATTTATTCAGGCTTCACTCCTGCTGCAGCTCGCAGCGTAAGGATCGCCTTCTGCCGATCTTGTGCCTTGCGCATTCTATACGTATGCTAAATGCCTGCTGCTCGAGGTTTGTCGCGTCAACGAGTCAACGAGTGATCGAGTCATCGATCCGTCGAGCCGTCGAGTATCGTGTTATTCGCTGCATAGGCGAAGTGAGGTTGAGTGAGCGATTGAACTAATCTCCAACGCGTTCGCTCAGTTAGTGGTTCATTCGCTCGAAGTTGATCGTCGTCGAGCGTCGCTTAATTTGAGCAGACAAGACCACCCGGCTTTGTCTTGGTTCTCGATTTGGTACCGTAATTCGATACATCTTTTGGGGTTATGCACCGAAATAATGCAAAAACAGCGTTTATTTTTTTTAACACAAAGCATAAACAAATAAACCAAAAAAAAAAAAAAAAAAATTCAAAATCATGCAGTAAAATAATAAGTGATCATATAAAAGCAAAAAACCAAAATATACGATAATTCGGTTACACATTCGCAAAAGAGAGAACGATTGGCAAACATTCTCGGCATATCTGAATCTTTTTGAGGGAGTCATGCATTAATGCACCGATGTTACATATTCCAGTTTCTTGTTGGGGCTCAGGATCCTTGGGTCAGGGTAGCCAACATTTGTATCCTTGTTTAAATTAATTTAGTACTTAACAATAACACGTGTGAAAATTTACGCGACTCTAAAATGTCAGTATTTCTAATTGTCAAATTTTATGGTTTTATTATTATTTATTTTATCTTATTATATCCTGTATCTTTTTATATCCTGTATCAAACAAATGGTAAAGGATATATTAAAGTTGTGCGTTGGCTTTTGAGAAGAGTAAGTAATATCATTCGAGAATAGATATTAATGGGTCTCAGCTACTAGTGAGTTATATTGCCATACTTATAAGCAAAAACAGCAAGGAGATTTGGCTGTACACCTAATTATAAATATGTAATATTCATTGCTATATAACTTGAGTGCGTTTATTGTATTCGAACTTTAATATGCCTGCATCTAATTATACGTGTAATAAGAAATATTCAGTTTTTTCAGGACTTGCCGTGTTATTTTCAAAGCGAATGCATTAAAACAGTATAAAGTGTATTCAGTGTACATGCATTAATGGGTTGTATACATATGTATGTGCATTTATAATGGCATAGAGACGACGAACATGCTAAAGATGATTCTGATGGAGAAATGGAGAAGATATTGTTGGCTATGAAAATTATAACTCACATGTCATCATCTAAAAATCAAATGAAAATATCAATCACGCATAAATCAGAGCAACATATGCAAAATAATTGCGCGAAATTTCATGTTTAAATTAACAAACGTGCATGCACAAACAATATGCTAAAAGAACAAAGGATCCGTGTGTGGGGGGGAAGGGGCTTGTGAAGATTGATAGACTGTTTGTCGAAAACACAGACACGACAGATGGCAGTGCTCACGTGATTTGTTGCTTATGTGCGAAACATGTCAAAAATGATTTCGATAATTTATGCATTCATGTAAACAACAACGACATCATCATTGCCAGCAACGGCAAGGAGATGAGATTGTGAGTCCTTATGTATGACAGGAATCACAAATACGGCAGTGTCATCATCATCATCATCAATACCATCTACGACAACAAGCAAACTTTGGTTTTTTTTTTCATTTTGTTTTTTTTTTTTTTTTTCTCATTTCGACAGCAAACACATTTGATTTGCATGAATTGTGGGCCTATGAGTGGCGATACTTGGTTTAAGGAACAACAAACCAAAACCGATAATCCCCACTTATGTGTGTATTATCCTTCGTCGAATGCTAATAAACCAAACAGCCAACCGACAAGCAACCAACCAAGCAACCAATATTCATTTATTGAATCAACCCAATGCCGGCTGCATATAATATTCAGATATATGCATATGCATGTCACCGCAAATCTTGTCTTAACCTCTGAAATTAAACACACCCGGCTAGGATTGCATTCAACCACACGCCCAACGCAGAAGCCAATGCGCCAATGCTGGCTTCGGAAGCTAACCATTACAGCTACCCTTAGAAGCAACCGATTCCAACCCCAAGTTTTCCAACTTATTTCCACCATGTGTTGGGGCGGGTTGATTGCATTTCGTAAGTGTCGTGGTTAAGAAATACGCAAAGGTGCTAAGGTGAGGAAGCACTGTCAACACTTGGCAGCTCCACCAGTCCCAACAATTGGCTGCGTCCACCCACTTTAATAGACTGAATAGACTGACTAGACAGACTGAATACTTAACTCGGATTGATTCATGTAAAGGCATTTTCAATAAATTGATCTTTAAGTATGGGGGCTTATAGAACTTCAACTGGCTTTAGATCTTTCATTTTAGTTTTCATGGATGCGTTTGAAAGAATTTATGACATGCATTTTCAGAAGTAAAGTCCTTCGATTTCTCGGTTGTAATTTAGCGGATATTGCTTTTTAAGTGCTTCAACTTAAACGTAAACGTAGACGCGACGTAGACGTTGAGTTGACGTCATCGCAACATGGAATAATATGGTCTCTGAACTGTTTTGGCGAGGCGTGGCAAGTTACACAATATTGCTGGAATCACGTGTTTTTGTCAGCTATAGCTTGTCTAAAAAAACTAGAAAGGCAGGGCTATAACCGACTATAGACAACCCTGTACCCAATCCAAAACTGAATATATTTTTTTGTTGCTTTAATATTTTGTATTCAATAGTAAGAATGATTCTCAAAAAAAAATTTTTTTTTCTTCTTGTTACTAAAAGCCATTTTTCGACCGATTTTTCCTATGGCAGATATATGCTATAGTAAACCGATATTTGTAATATTCAAGAAAATTATTGAATATTACTTAAAATCATCAAATGTAATATTTGGTAACGATATATTTATAAACAAAAAAGTTTTTCTCAGAAAATGTTGTTTTTCGGCCAATCGTTCCTATGACAGCTATATGATATAGCAAACCGATATATATAATATTAAGATATGTAATTGAATATTAGCTAAACCTGCTAAATCCAAAATTTGGTGAATATATCTTGAAAAACAAAAGGGTTTTTATTACTAAATGTGGGTTTTCACCCGATCGTTCCTATGGCAGCTATATGTTATAGGTTGAATATCGAAAAAAAAAATAAACTTGTTATACGTAGCTCCCTACTCTTCGTGCAAAATTTGGTGGTTGTAGGTCTTACCGTTTCCGAGATCCGTTTGTTCACACAGATAGACGGACGGACGGACATGGATATCGACTCGCTTTTCGATCCTGATCAAGAATATATATACTTCATGGGGTCTGCGACGCCTCTTTCTTGCCGTTACATACATTTGCACAACTTTAATATACTCTTTACCATTTTTTGGTACAGAGTATAAAAAAAAAGAAAAAAAAAAATAAATAAATATAAAAATAATGATACAATTTTTTTATACGTAAACATATGTCTATAGCGTTGTTTTTGTTGGACCTTTATAGTTTTTAAATATTATTAGTAAGACCAAATAACGCTGCCTTTCCATAATACGCATTGCTCCGCTTGTTTTTGAGCATGGGACACCATGTCCCGTGCATTACATGAAGATTTCTAAACGACAGTGTTGCCAATACTAAGAAGACAAATTGAATTGATCTTTACATAGATTTCGCTTGGAGGGGCATTTTTTCTCACTGCTTATAGCTTGCTTCTAAAAAATGTGGATGATTACCTGGCCGGCACATAAGCGAACCTTCGTCAAAGCCAGCAAATTCTTAAAACAAAATTGTTCCCGTTATATTTGAAAAAAATCTTTTTGTTGATATCTTTTGGCTTTATTTTTATTTTTTTTCCTGCCAACCAAGTGAATTAATAATAAAACGACAACAGTGAATAAAAATACACAGTGATATTTGTTATTCTTCTTGTTACGAAAGCGAAAAGAGCGAAACACAACGAATTGGGGCTCACGGCAATAACAACTTTTTACTTATTTTCATTTCTCTCTTTATGTGCGTTGTTCATAAAATAAAATTGTTGCAACATGAATTTTTTCTAATTGAGTAGTCAAATTTAAAAGAACAATCAATAACGGTAATTGCAAAATGATGCAAAAATAAGCATTTGAACTGTAATCGAACTTCCATAAGTCGTAGTACCATTTTTTTTAATTTTTACTCAAGTTATAGAGACTTCAAATTACAGAAGTTCCATCCATAGATTTATTCACCTGGAAATTATCTTTAAACTCATGATGATTTCAGATGTAAATGTTTGATCCGAACTGTATATCTACAACTCTCACTTAACTGTGTACAATTTCCTGACCAATTATGTCTCTCTTTATTCATCCATTCTCTTTGGTTGTTTTGCTCTTAAAAATGGTTATTCTCTTTGTAAATTTACTAGCTACGACAACAGTTTGGCATGTTACTGTAAATAACAATGCTAGTGTTGATCAGGGTGGAGGTGTTCGCATGACATCAAAGGTATAGCTTTTTTTATACCCTGTACCAAAAAATGGTAAAGGGTATGTTAAAGTTGTGCAAATGTATGTAACAGGCAGAAGGAGGCGTGGCAGACCCCAAAAAATATATATATTCTTGATCAGCATCGAAAGGCGAGTCGATCTAGCCATGTCCGTCTGTCTGTCTGTCCGTCCGTATGAACAAACGGATCTCGGAAACGGTAAGACCTACAACCACCAAATTTTGCACGAAGACTCTCTTAATCCATAGGTATAACAAGTTTATTTTTTTTTCGATATTCGTCCTATAACATATAGCTGCCATAGGAACGATCGGATGAAAACACACATTTAGTACAAAAACCCTTTTGTTTTTCAAGATATCTTCACAAAATTTTGGATTTGAAAGTTTTAGCTAATGACCAATTACATATCTTAATACTATGTATATCGGTTTACTATATCATATAGCTGCCATAGGAACGATCGGCCGAAAAACAACATTTACTGAGAAAAACTTTTTTGTTTATTAAGATATCGTTACCAAATTTCGGATTTGACAGTTTTAGGTAATATCCAAAACTCCTGAATATGATAAATATCGGTTTACTATAACATATAGCTGCCATAGGAACGATCAGCCGAAAAATGGCTTTTACTAAAAAAAAATTTTTTTTTGTTTTGGATTGGGTACAGGGTTTTCTATAGTCGGTTACACCCGACTATAGCCCTGCTTTTCTAGTTTCTAAAAGAGAACGCTGGTTAACGGTAATCGGCATCATCACCTCCTAAGTTCGTATACCTTGCTTTAATATTATATCAACCAATATATGAATTATTATTCATCATGCGTTTTAGTATAATACAAGCTATCTTTGTATAGTTCAGGAAAAATGTCTAGTCATGAAGTGTAACTTCTGGGACATGGCTTATATTTAGGCATGTTCTACACTTTGGCTAACCAAAATATCGAGCCAACTAATGAAAGCCCTCAACGTGCTATACAGCCTGATAAGGGCTGTGTTAGTGTTTGGGTGAGTATGTCTGCAGCCGGCGTCGGAAATTTGCAACTAACCTTGCTATATGGGTCAGTTTCTACTTGCACCCATAAAGTGACCAGAAACCGAAATCAAGATTTGTGCAGGGTTCATTTGAAACTGCAGCCACTTGATGTCATCGATGGAACAGGCATAAATGTGAATAAAAATCAGTGGGTTATTTTGGACAAAAACACCCGAAAGGACTCAAAAGTCAGGAGTAATCCATTAACAAAAGTCAATTCGAAAGAATGAATCCTAGACTCTTGAATTTTTTAGCAAATCTCGCGATTTAATCCAATGATACTTAACGTGCATAATATTTCTCATAAAAATACTAACAACGAATTTCAGGAATAGCCACAATGTGCAAAATGAGCAGCTGCAGTACTTGCGGTTTTGCGGGTATCAAGAGGTTGCGTTTGGCGAGACAGTACTGTAGTTGTTTTTGCGTGCGCTCGTCAACCTAAGTACTAATTTCGAATGAACCAAGAGCTCTCTCTCTCTCGATATGCGCTATAGAGCTGATTAAAAAAAATGCAAATAGAATGGCTTAGTTGGTTCGGACATGTTTTGCGGATGGACGAGCACGATCCATTTCAGAAGGTAGTCGAATCGGTCCCAACTGGTGCGCAGCGGAGAAGATGGCCTCCGGGGTTATAATTCTTCATAGGCCATTCCAGAATCCCAACGATTAATTGAAATTAACAATACATTAATGAAGAAGAAAAAATGTATGATCCATAAAAGTGATTACAGCAATTAAGTTTATTGTTAATTTTGTTTCCTTTTTGGTATTAAAAATGAGTAAAATAAAAAATTGTGATTTGTCAAATGGATAATTTAATTTATTTTACACCAAGATGAATAACTGAATAATGCACATTTTAATTGTTTTTTATTTCCATGATATTCTGAGGAACCAATCTTCCATAAAAATGGGAGCATAGATGCTTTATTAAAAAAAAATGTTCTATTGTGACTTAAAAGCAAATAATGTTTTTATTGTTGTTTTTATTTTTTATAAAATGTCAAGAATTACAGTTTCGCAGCAGCAGCAGCGACAGAAGCGCCAAAAAAAAACTAAAATTAAAATAATAACAAATGACAACATTTAATTGAGCGTAACCTGCAGTACTCGACACAATGGTATGCATCTGCATGCCCAGGCTGCCAGGCTGCCATTCATGACAGGCCTATTTTAATGAAAGGGTAGCTGCAATTGCAACTGCCTTTTGTTTTAAGCAATTGAAGAGTAGACAAACGTTTGCCAATATGTCGTTTAGGCGCAAAACGCAAAACAATAACACAGAAAACTGAAGAGCGGTAGCAGTAAATAATATCTACACATGCACACACATACATACATGCATGCATGCATACATACATACATACGTATGCGCACACATACTCGTGTGTATATGCATACGCAAGAAATTAATGAACACAAGCGATTTTCCTTTAACGGCAGCACAACAGCATATCCACGTGTAGTAAAGTAAAGTAAGGTAAAGTAAAGTAAAGTACAGTAAAGTATAGTATAGTGTGAGTATATACGATCCGTTCGTCACTGTGCCAAATACTTGATTATTATTATTTGTGTTGTTTTTGTTGTTGTTGTTTTATTGTTTTTTTTTTTTTTTTGTTTTGTCGTTCGCTTGTGTGTGTTGTGGGTTTTCTGGCCGAAATGGTGCATGAGTTAACCGCTGCATTGAATGCACAAGAAACATTTTGGCCTAATAAATGCACTAATTGCGGTTAAATGCATTTTGCTTGCAATTATCATCATTAGGGGTTGGCTCGCACGTCATTCCTCAAGTCGTGCGCCGCTTGCTGTGTGCTGTGCGCTTGTCCGTCCGTTTATTTCTCCGGTTGCATATGTTTATGTTGTTTGCGTTGCTTGCTTTTCTGTGTATCTTGTATCGATTGTACACTGTGTTGTTGTTGGTGTTGTTGTTGTTGTTTTAGATATTATTAATTGCTTTTAAACACGTTTCCTTGGCCGTAAAACCCTTCGCACGTAAGCTCCCGTGAGCCGCACAAAAGCGTCCAATAAAAGTTAATAAATATCATTTACCTATTCGTCTAAAAATATTTTTTTTTTTTTTCGCTATGTTTCGTTTATAATAAAACGATATTGTTTTTAAATGTTATTAAAAATAAACATATTTATATAAAAGGTATAACACAGTTTAACACTAAAAAAAAAAAAAAAAAAATACATACTACAATTAGAAACAATTCTTACTGGACTATTTAAAAAAAAGAGCACTATACACACAATATATAGTAATGGATTAACTAGTTTACAATTATGAAGAGTTTTAATTTTAAATGGTTTTTTTTTTTTTTGTTTATTCTTTTTTTTTTTTTTTTTTGTCAATATTTTTGCAATCGTTGGCTTTCGCGTTTTATTTTACATTTGTTTACATTTCGAACAAAATCATTTTTGTTTGCTTCACTGGCGCCTTTTTTGATTTGATGATAAAAATAGTTTATTTACTTATTTTTATGCTGATAAAGCATCATTTAATAAAAGTAACGCCAGCAGCACGTTTGCATGTTTTCTTTTAATTTTCGCCTGTTTTTCCAACTGTGCGTTGCTAATCAATGATTTATAATCAAATACTTTCAATTCATATTGGTAATGTGATTTTACGCACTAAACATTTATTTATGTATTTTATCAAATAATTACACATTGCATTTGATTCAACATTACAATAAAAAAAAAAAAAAAAATAAAATAAATAAATAGATTCGTTTCATTAATATAATAAAAAAAAAAAAGAAGAACTTTTATAATAATATATACTACTAATAATAAATATGAGCTACGAATACAATTTAACATACACACAGTATCGACTCCATCACAATCTCACACCAGCGGCTGCTGCACGAAGGTGCCTGCGTCATCTCAAACTTGTATATGGTCCTCTTCGTCCGACTGCGCCTGCGAACTGTCGACGGAACGGCCAGGTGGGCTGCCCGGATTCAGCGTAGGACTGGGCGTGGAAAACGCGTCCGAAGTGTCTTGCTGCTGCTGCTGCACGGGCTGCTGGCTGGGCGGCGACGGCGACGTGGCCAGCGACTTGACAATGCCGCTGGCTGCTAGCGTGGCCAGCGTGCCGCTGCCACAGATGCCGGCAGCCCCTGCAGTGCCGCCACTTGGGCCGCCACAACTGCTGCCGCCGACCGCTGCCGCAGCTGCATTTTGGTAGTAGCTGCTAAGCGAGGACAGCGAACTGGAAGCGGAGAGATGAGTGAACGGCGATGCGGCAGCGGCAGGCAGGCCTGCCAGCGATCCGACGTTGGTCATGCCCGTGTACAGATTATAGGGCAGCGGCTTCTGCATCGCCGCTGCGGCGGCTGCCTGCCGATAGTAAATGTCGATGCTGGAGTGCGGCGGTGCGCCATGTGCGGCACCAGCGCCGGCCGTCGCTACATATGGCCATGCGCCCAGGTATGGCGAGCCTCCGTAAAGGCGTTGAAAAGCGGCGAAGTTGCCAGCCTCTGCAAGCAATTCCAGGCCAACGGCCGTCTGCCGTTTCCACTTTGTTCTGCAAAAATACCAAGTTAAACTGTAAAGTCACAGGCCTCTCACGTACAAGCAGACGGACAGTTGCTGTGTACTGATTCATATGTCCGTCGTCGGTTGCCGTTCTCGTAAATGTGCCCGTCATTGTTTTTGGCATATGAGCCTGCGCATGCCTTTTGGTTGCACAGTATTGGGTCTTGATTTGTCGACTTCTATGTTTCGGCTGCTTAGTTCATGTTTTTGTCAATTATGGTCATTTACTTATTTATTTATTTATTTATTGGGTAAAAACGGTTGGCAAGTTTTTAGTTTAGTTGGTCTGCTGCTGAGTTGTTATTGGCATTGTGGCTGCTGCAGCCGCTGCACGTGGCACAAAGCATAAATCTGTACAGCAGCGGTGCATTGACCAACAGCGTCGACGCGGCTCTGCTGCCCCACATTTGCCAATTGCTTACCGTCTGCCTCCTTCCTCTGTATATGACCGTCATATATTTAAATAAGCCTTTTAGGTTTTTATTTTCGGTTTGCTTTTCGCTTCTTCATTTGGCATAATTTATTGCCAAAAATTGGTGCGGACTCATCGTTGCTCGCAACGGAAACGAAAGGGTATCGCGCAGAGGCACTTTGCATTGAAATTACTCTAGAATCGCAATTGCCGCATATGTCGCATACTGCCCGAGAACTCTCCGGCGAACGTTGTCCGCTCGCCCGTTATGAGGACCCAATAAAGCAAGCGACAACACGAATTAAATTTTCGTAACTTTTTTTACGGTCGCCAAAATGCCAAAATGCCATAATGTGTCATGAGCAATTCAGATGCGACCATCATTACTTGCTGATAAGTCAAGTCACCCCACTTGCGCCTAAGCCGAAGTACTTTTGACTAAGTAGATGATTTTGAATCCGATGCATAAAAATAAAAAACAAAAACCCAGTACAAATATCTAAAATTAAGTTAATTTATAATTGTACACATCATTGAAAATCAGCTGAGCTAACGAGACAAAGGGGGAAGGGTTTCTACGATGTGCCGATCAGCTGTGAGTGCGGAAGTCTCGAAAAAGGCGCTGACGTTTCGAATGTCTTTTGTGCTTTGTTTGCTGTGTGAACCAATGAGGTTTGTCTGCGTCGTTAGTCTGCTTTCGTGAAGTTATGGCTGAGCGTAAGTCGGCGGTGCGGAGGTCAAAGTGGTGGTCAAGGTGGGTAGTTTGTGACACTTACCGTCGGTTTTGGTACCAGGTTTTTACCTGACAGTCGCTCAGATCCAGCTTGTGCGCCAGCTCCTGACGCTCCTGCACGCTGAGATACTTCTGCCGCTCGAACGACTTCTCGAGCGTCTGCAGCTGATGATCGGTGAAGGCTGTGCGCGCTTTCCGTTGCTTTTTACTAAGACCGCTCATGTCATTGGTCGAACCGCTCTTGATGCTGTTTCCGTCATCATCTTTGGCACCTGTCGTTTGCCGGGAAAGAAACGAATATCGAAATTTTATATTTTGATTGGCCGCAAAACGGAACTCTTTATATATAACATTCAACATTTAATAAGCTCATTAAAAATATTTCATTTTCAACGTTATGCAGCCACTTTTTGTTTAGCATTTTGTAAATGTAACCCCCGCATTAGTTTTCGTATTTTAAAACTTTGAAAATTCTGATATGCAGATTTGAACTGAGCGCGCTATGAAAAATTTGTTCAAGACACGCGATAAGGGGTCTTACTGAGCGGTTAGCCGTAGTTCTGGTTTATTTATGAACACTTCCGGATTTCAGCTCAAGTCAGGCTACATTTCTAGAAATGTTCATGTCTTTGTTTCCCTTTGAATGCATTTGCCGCTGCAACTGCGCCCCAAAGAAACTGACAAAAGAAAACGAAAGTTTAATTGGCGGCATGAAGACTGTTTTACTGCATTGGCAACGTTAATTGCACAACGAACGTGTCTGTCGTGCCGACGGTATTTTGACGCCCGGCTACGGCTACCTGATCGACTCCTCGGCTGTGCAGTGAGACAATTTAAGGAAACCTGCCAGTTTTGCGTATTTGGCATGCACTGCCAATCGACTAATACATTTAATTGGAATATAGGCGCCTTCAAAATTTCACCAGCTTTTCTTTAAGCTAAGCTCCTAAGTTTGGTTTTAATTAAGTGCGTCATCCTTGGAAACATAATTAGTCTGTTTAACTTTGTTAGCTTATTTACTAAATTTCCAACTATCATTTTATCGCATTTACACACAAGAGCGAAAAGATATGTGTAACATGTTAGTCCTTATCGCAAAAAGTGCATTCCCGCCTAATTTGAATTGCATTAAGGCATTCTAGTTATAAAATGAGCTTGATTGAATGGATATGCTGGAACTATCTTTGAATCGATAACAGGCTCGGCACTGCACAAGTCGCGTTAAACAAAGTTTAAAGTCTACATAATGTATAATAATAATATCATCAACTTTAACGGGTCATCCTATCCACAATGGTGCAACTTATGGTTTCGTTAAGGTCGGAGCAATTGCTCAATAAGTAACTAAAGAACTTTTGAACGACTTGCTATATACGAGGGACTTTGAAAATCCCTAGTTAAGGCGACGTGTAAAATATATGTATCTTAAACTATACTCGCTTTTGTAGCTAATCCCTTTGAGTTAATATTTAATTTGAGTTTAAGTTTGTGTAATTTACTTCAATAAAATTCAAATTAGAATGTGTATGGGTGGCAGCACTTCTGAAGTATCCGAAGGCGACTGTGGACAACAAAGTTGGCTTCGTTTGAGGGGAAAGTAAGTAAGTAGGTAAGTTGCTATAATTGTTCGTTGCAAACAAAACAAGTCTCGAAATGCATCGCTGAAGTTCGCGCGCTGCCATGCTTGCCTCTTCTTTGGGGGTTGATTAATTAAAATGTTTGTTGTGGCATTGCATAAGCGCATCGAGGCCAGACTGCAGCACTGCAGCAATGAACACAATTGTTGGGCTACCGTTGGTGTGAACCACTTTGGCTCACATGTGGAGCAAAGTATAAGTAATAAGTGCAAAACGCAGATCGAACTTCTTATTAAAGGAAATGTAATTTATACCAAAGTAAGTGGAATTTGTGCAAGAGCAGTGTGAGCATGCTGCGAAATTGTGGCGTGATTGGAAGGAAAGTTAAATGAGCATTCGCTTCTTGAAGCTAACCGCATATAATAAAAGTGCAAGTTGATTGAAGTTGTTAGGTGGTTGTGTTTGATTTGTTGTTGTTGTTGTACTTTGTTTTTGAAATTGTTGTTATTCTAGGCGCAATTAATTGTGTGCATGATGTGGCAGTGATACTCGTATGCGCAAGCAGAGAAGGTGGTAAAATGCAACTTCGAAAATGAGCATGGAAATTGGAATTGGCAATACAAAAGACTAAGACGACGAACTCGTTGAAGCACTGAAGCTCTGAAGCAGGCAAACCGGCGCACGGCACATACTCACGAGCAATGATTAGGCTACATTGTGATTAAATGAGTTTTCCGGTGCAAGGCAACTAGTTGATCGCTAACTCATCACACCGCCCCACCCAAATAGTACAGAATCTCACCTCACCATTACTACAAACGCTGTTATCGTCCATGATGTGGCCGACGCTGCACGCCACATCGCTATCACAATCCTCGTTCTCCTCGTGGTAATCGCTGCTGTCGTCCAGGTCCGCTATGCTGGCCGCGTTCTCAATGACGCCGCCGACACCGCTTATGCTGTCGCCGCCGCCGCCGCCGCCACCACTTTCACCGCGTTCCGTCGCGTGTCGCGCCGCTGCGGCTGCTGCCGCCGCCGCTGTGCTGGCGACGTAGTGCTGCTGCATGGCCGCCGCGTACTGCGCGACGTTGAGGCCGTTCGAGCCGATTTGCGTGGCACCGACGGGGAAATGCATTTTATGCGTGGCTGTGGTCACGGCCGCCGCTGCGGCGGCTGCTGCAGCCACATCTTGGATATTGTGCGGATGTGCCACAGGTGAATGGTGTCCGTGGAGCAGATTCGCTGGCGCATGGCCCGGGTGTGCATGCAATGGATGCGAGTGCCCGTGCCCCGCTTGATGGCCATGGTGCGGTCCGATCGCTAAGCCGGCTGCACTGCCCATGCCCGGCGGTGGTGGCGGTGGCGGCAGCTCGCCCAGATGGGAGCCCAGTACCATCGATGATATCGTTGACGGTGGCAGTTGTGTGGCTGCGTTGCTTGCCGGTAATGATTGTGCCAATGGCGGCGGTGGAGAGTGTTGCAAGCGATGCTCAATATGATTATTGTTGTTGTTGTTGTTGTTGTTACTATTATTATTATTATTACTGGTAATATGATTGTTGTTATGTTGCTGCTGCAGGTGGTGAGGGTGGTGGTGGTGGTGGAGATGATGCTGCTGCTGCTGCTGCTGCTGGTGTTGCTTGTAGAAAGCCGCCGCCGCAGCCACACTGGCAACATTTGCCGCTTCGGCGGCGGCGGCTGCTGCGGCACTGCCAGCCAGAATATCATTGATCATGAAACGCGAACGATTTGGCTTTAGATTTAGGTTCGACGATGACATATTTGCAATCGTATGTTCACTTGCGGGCAATTTCGACGTTAAAATGGTAATTGAGTCTTTCATTGCTCGACACTTTTGAACGCTGGCGTTATAAGCTTTAAATATCGTCGTAGCACACAACAAAATTTAAATGATTCAACAAAAGCATAAATCCTCAATGCAGTCAGTGCAGTGCGTTAACACACATGTATTTTTTGGTTTTCTCGGGTTTTTTTTCTTTTTTGGTTGTTTAAGCACAATCGTTACTAAATTACACACAAAACACATAAAAAACGAAGAACAAAGCAAAACAAAAAAAAAAATGGAAAAAAAAGCAATATACACTTGAAACCCTAATAGTCGCTTTAATGTATCAAGAATATGTTATATTTGAATTCTTGCGTTTGTTCTTTGCGTGGCCAGTGTTACATATTTACTGTTACAGTTTATTATTGTGCGGTTCGCTGTACAGCGTAGTAGTACGTTATTGTCGTTGACCGTCCGATCGTAACGTTTCACAGCGACTGCCAAAACTAGACTAACCACACCTGCAGCTTGCTTGTAGCAAGCGACTCGACTCAGCTGAAGGCATTACAGCGCCGCTACTGCTGTCTTCGTCGCCGCTCGCACAGCCACCACGGTCGCAGCAACAACGGCACGGCAAGGCAAGGCACTGCGCGCGGCACGACATAGAAATTGCCACCACCACCATCACCACCAACAGCACCACCACCATCTTCATCTCCGTCACCGTCAACGTCAACGACAACGACAACGTCACCAATACTACGAAGACGACGGGCACGACGAGCACAAGCACAAGCACAAGCACAATACCATTAACATTTACTGCGACCAGGCCCTGCCCGGTTAGACCACCTTTGCAGCCGCACGCTGCCACTGTGCTCTTCTCATTTTTTTTTGCTGCCTGCGTCTCATTTGTTGCTCACGAATGTTGTATTGGTGGTGACGTTTCGTACGTAAGTTTGTGTGTAATCGAGTCGTTCGTGCTGTCGCACTGCTTTGCTGTTTCACTCATACTTAGCGCCATATTGTATTGCTGCCACGAGACCAAGTTAACGCACCCGCCCTACCAGTTTTAGTTAAACGACTAATAAGGTCGCTTGCATTTCTCACCATATGGTGAGTTTCGCTGTGAGCGCTCAAAACGAAATTTTCTGTTATAAAAATACATTCTTTTATAGCAAATACATCTCAGCTCTTGTAACTGAGCAAACATTTTTTTTTTTTTGTCGTTAATTAATCCCGCCGCCTGGGCCTTTCTCAAGATTCGATTTTGTGTTTTCTATATTGTACATATCCAGACTATTTCCACATTTTAAATCGATATTTTTCGCATTTTGCTTTTCTGCTAAATCGCAAAAATGTACCGATCGTTTTTAAAGCATTTTCTCATCACTTGTTTTTGTTCTTAAAGATTAGCTTGCCGCGTTTGAAACGCTTACGAATTTGATTGTGGGTCTAATTACGGCTTTTACACTCTAACTCGGAATCTCAGCTCTCTTGGTATACACAAATTCGTAATTACTACATACATATGTATGTATGTATGTATGGACATACCTTATTGCGGCCATCAAGAAATCTTAATTTTATAGTTATAGTATAATTTAAAATTACTTTAATAAAGGAGATTTAGTTTCCAGTTCTTGTTAAGAAAAAATTATTTAAGGATAATTATAATATGAAGTCATTTCGGTTTGCTCATGATGCTGTTCTTGTCAATAAGCTTTACGTCTAACGAGTTGGTGTGGGTCCAAGACGGTCTAAGCAATTTTTGATCAATTAAAGTTTTTATTATTTTGAGTTTCGAGTTTTTAGTATTGGCAACATTGGCAACATTGGCAGTAAGACAGCTGTCAGTAATGATGCGTGTTACAAACGTCAAACATTAGTTTGAAACAACGCATTTACGGAAGGGATCGTTTAACCACCGCATTGCATTCATCTGCGAACTGTATATGGACGTTATGTTTATTCTCTGATGAGGCACATTTAAAACTCTTTGCATATTACTACGCCACTCTAGCGAAAATGCCACATATAGGGCGAGGAGAATTCTCACGTGCTGCACGAGACACCATTGCATGCCCAAAAAGAAGCGTTGCAGTGCGTATTGTGGTCAGGCGGCGTAATTGGGCCTGACAACGAGGGTCAGACAATAACAGTCCATGTCTAACCCAATAGATGCATAATAACCGATTAATTTTGGCACGAAATCGAACATATTGATGTGCACAACACGTGGTCTCAGCAAGATGGCGCAGCTTGCCACGCATCGCATGGAATGCTCAGAGACCGTATTCTACGTATATCCACGTTGCGGTGATCTAGATAATACGGTTATGCGTACTGCAACTTTGGAGCACTGAACAACTGAGTTATAATAAAGATAATGTCCCAAACTTTCGAACTAATCTAGGAAACTCAAAGTGGTTCACACTTTTAATGAACATATTTCCTTTGGTTTTTCTGAACTGGTCCAGTTATTGAGTTGAAGCAGCACAATTGATGGACAAACTATCGATTGCTATCACAAATTTGTTGGTGTCCTTTTTTCGTCTCTGAATGAGGGGTAATCGAAAAGGGGAAATTCAAGGATATTTACATCGTTGCTGCTAGGGGGTATAGCATGAATCAATAATGCTCATGTGTTCAATATAAAAGTAGACTTTATAAACAAGAATACTGAATGTATATATAATTCATTAATTTAAATAAAATAAATTTAATATGATCATATAAAAAGCAATTTTGCTTATTATATAAAATACGTTTGTTTAAAAAAGAAAAAAAAATATTTGCTCAATAATTTTGTACACTATTGTCATAGTAAAACAGTCTCGAATTGAATATTGGATTGGCCAAACACTCCGATAAATAAGTGAGTGGGTCTGGAAAATTAGTCGAGTAATACAATTGTCAACATTGTTTGCTGTAGCATTTTGCTCAGTTTTTTTTTTTTAAACAAAATAACAATAGTCATTTTTAACGGCTGCCTAGTCAAATTATGAGGGCTGAACATGCAATACCTGGCGACCTCAAAAATAAACAATATTGATGATCGAAAACCTCACATGCAACTAAATGAGAAAACTAAACTGTATTTTTTTATTTTTTTTTAGGGGGTAACTGAAATCCCAGTGAATAGGTGACGATTAATGAAAACAAATTACATATTATTTAATTTTTTTTTCTATAGAAATTTTCAATAATCATCAAAATTATTTGATGACAATAAACGTTTAGTGAGAATACATTTACATGACTTTAAGGCTTAAATCCTATTGGGAATCTGTTAAGAGAAGAAAAGTGCGTTTTTATGTGATTTTAGTTGGAGGCATGAGTTTTTGTTTATGAATGAGTTTTAACTACATTAAATAAAAGACATGAGTACATAGCCACTATAGCTGTCAGGGTATGGGACATGCCACATATAGTGGCAGACGCTACGTAAGCAGCGTCGCTTGGAGCAGCGATTGGAATCACCTATTGCGGATGTTGTAAACAAATTAATGTACAACCTGCAACAGATAAAAGCCTCCAAAATTTAATATTTACATTAGAGTGAAAAAGTTGGCAGACGCTAAAAAGCCGCCGAGCGAGCCACAACTCATGCGTTCATGAGTCCTGCCCACCAGAGCGATTTGTATTTCTAACGCTCAGAGGCCAAGAACACGCAACATGACAGTCTGACAGGCGGATAGGTGAACAGGCAGACAGGCGCAGGGGTGGGCAGGTAGGTCATGCAATTGGACAGTTCGCCTGATCGAGCGAATGTTTGCGCCTGTGGCAAAGCCGCGAATTCGCGTGTTGTGGGCAACCAGGACGCCTTCAAATGCTAGTCAATCAGTTGGTCAGTGGAACTACTCATCCGCAAAGTTCACAGGAGGATGCCTTACAATTATTTCAGTTGTTTATTTAGAGAGCCGAATGCGTTTATTTTCATTGAATTTGGCTTTCCTTTTTAACATTGACTGCAATCGATGTAAGGCGACCTATCCGAATAGAAACCGCATTCTGGCGCACAGTTACGTGTTTTCAAATGGCCGATTATACTATAGACAACAGGATAATTGCCAGTGAAAGCGCGCGCAGGCAGAGTGCAGGGCACGCCTTTGTTCACTCAGTTCGTTCAGCGGTTCGTTCGGTCGCACACTTAGCGGTTCGGCCGCAACCGTAACCGTAATTATGTACGGTGTTATTTTCGGTGGCAGCAAACTGGCGATGCGCAGCATAATGTTAATACAGGAAGCACTGCCAATAGCGCAGAGAAATCAATTAAACTGTGCCATACTTATCTCCTCTTCAAGCTTTGCCTTTGTTTCTAATGACGAAATTGTAGCAACATACGGTTGGCTTCCGCTCCGCATAAGCCGCTTGTGCTATGTTTTAATCGTCACCATTTTCGGCTGTGACCACTCATTAATTATTTCTTTTTTTACATCTCAGACTTGACTGTGCATTCTGTCGGTTTCTTGCTCGACATGGCTGCTCGTATACACTTCAAAAAAGCAAACACTGCTAGAATTTCATTGCGAGCATATGTTCGTGCCTTTCAGCCGCAAGGTTTCGAAATAGTTCAGCATAATTCGGTTAATTCATTGAACCCTAAAGTTGTGTACGCTGGACTGCAAAGAAAGTCTAATTGTTTGTGCTGTCGGTGCTGTCAAATCGCGTCATTATTGCTTGTGGCAAAATATTGCAGTCGGCAGCAACTTGACGCGCTAATGAGCGAGTCCGGAAGAAATAGAAAAACAAGGAAACACTTTCGAAAAAACAGAAAAAACAGAAAAAAAAAAAACAAAGGAAAAGGAGAACGAACGATTGCATGTTGTATGAGAAAGTAATGGAAATACTGTTGATCAGACATTAAACTCGTCGATTTTTTCGAAAAGTGTTTGACCGAACGTTTGTGACCCAAAGTCCCTCTTGCAGATATGATACCTTCGAACATGATCTCTTAATTAAATTGAAATTTGAATGTGATCTGTTAGTTGTCAAAAAAGAACTTCGCATTGAATCGTGAACTAGATGAATTTTGAAGTTCTGCGATTTCTCGATCATATAATAAAAATTCTTTTAACGGAGATCATAAATTGAGTATAGTAACGATCAGGGCTATCGCTGCGTACTATAAATGGCATAAAGAAAGCATTTGAGTTATTTAAAATGATTGAAACTTTGAAAACGTCAACAACATTGTAATTACTAATTGTTTTTGCCAAGGCGCTTAATTCAGTAATATCTAGTTTTAATTAAATTTCAAACAAAAAAAAACATAACAGAAAAAAAAATTTTACTTTTTGGACTTGAAAACTATTCTGCTTATACCATATAGGCAATGCCGCGAAGAAGGCCACTGCCGCAGTGCGGTGTATGAATCGTTTGTTGTTGCTGTGCATTTAAAATACATCTTTTACTTTTCCTTTCCTTGGGCATTAACACGCGCCATTAAGTTTTTTTGCCATAAAAAAAGCACAACAGTAAAATCCAAACGGCCGAAAGAGTCACAGCCGATCAAACGCAGCCTCAGAATACAAGTCTAAATGCAAAATCAAAACGAAATCTATAACAGCAAACAGGCAAATCGACTCGTCTTCAGTGGGGCATCTTAATAGCCGTCTTTGATATTATAAAGTTCGTGTTCTTGCATGGACAGTCGTAATAAAAAAGCTGATCGTTGCTTCTGATAAGTTGATTTACTTTTAATATGTTTTCCTGCACACCTACTGCGGAGAATTGCTGAGCAAGTGAAGAGGAATCGCGAGGTCAGTAGACTGGCAAAGGGATCAGCTTCAACGCTGCCGGTTCGCTGAAAGCTGAAAGTTTTTGCGCACTGATTTGTCAATATGTATTCTCGTAAGCATATTTTGTCGTGATCGAGATCAGCAACGACTACAATCAGCGCAACAATTGCGATTAAACATGGAAACTTAAACAAAACAATAGCCTGGCACCAGGTTTCAAGGGTTCTTCGGCATGCCTTGCACTCATATACATATGTGTGTATTGTATATATGTATGTTTTATATATAAGATTGGCGCTGTCATTCTGCTTTTTATTATAGATTCAAAACTTCATGACATTGGAGAGTGTTAAATAAATTTTTATTCTATTAAATGCCTTCCTTTTTGCGAAATATAAAAGAAAAAGACGATTTAAATAAAAAAAATTACACAAACTAAACAAAAAAAAAAAAAAATAGAAAAAACGAATAAGAAAAACATAAAGAAATAAATAAAATAAGAGGATAATGAAGAATGAAACCAAAAAAGGGAAGTGAGCGAACCCAGCACTCACCAAATTCTATAAAACGCAGCTTTGCCAACTCACTTAAATGACACAAAGAATGCGTCCATTAACACTTAGCTGCCAGTCCAGTCCCGTTGCCTGAGCGGCAAGTGAAATCTTCTTATCCTGCTTTGGCAACAAGTGGCGTTAATGTGGACACATCCTGGCCGATTTTTAAATTTTGATAACAACAACCACAACAAGAATCTATAAAATACACAGACTTTTTTTAGCTTATGTTTTTTCGATTACATAGTTAAATTTCTCGGTCTAACAATCAAAAATCTCACATGCAAATCGTTAAGATTTGCTGAAGACTCAGGATAAATCAGGCCAGCTAACAATTAAACAAATATGCATGGAAAACTCGAGTCAATGTGAAATTTTGTTTGAAATTGCCTTTGAACAAATGACGCAATTGACACCTGCAAAAGCAGAAAAGGTTTCAAAGCGCACAACGTTCTTCGAGATGAGCCTTTCATAATGCAACTGCCATCGACTGACTTATGAGTAATCATAAATGTATGAGCAGCTCATCACAGTTCAAACGATCGATGAATTGATCGGGCAACCGGAACGTTTTCAGCAATAAAACTAATATTCGACATCACAATAACAATAACAACAATAACAATAACAACAACAACAACAATAGAAACAAAAGGCAAATACACCCGACACACCGAGATAAGCGAAGTTGATTCGTTTGTTTTTTACGACTTAATTAAGTAGGCATAAAATCGCGCCTACAATGTGCAACATTGTAACGCCCAAATGCATTGGGCCAAATGAATGATTTGCAAGCGATGATTGTAGGACTTCTGCTGAGTGTAGAGTCATCACTATAAATTAAGAGAGGGTAAAAAAGATGTGCAACCGTGCAAGGGCCGCTTCCATTCAGTTGGCCTCAGCGCAGCTTTCGAGCGCATTTGATCGCTGCCGCGCATGAATCATAGGGAGCCGTTGAGTATTCATAGCAATTCTCACTTGATAACTGCACGGACAGAAGGCTCATGCATTATTGACTGCAGAGGGGCAGCCGCGCAGCGCAGCGGAAGAGTTTCAAGTCGTAAACTGAAAATCAGTTGGTTGTTGTGGATTAGCGCGTGGTTTGTTTTTTTATTTGATAGTTGATGCAAATGAAGCTGTCTTGAGTCCCAGCTGCGCCTTCTGGCCTGGCCTTGGCACTGGGCATGTTAGAAGAAGCTTTTGCTTGTTTACTCAAGTATTTTACACGATCGATAGAAAGGTCATTAAAAAAGAATTAAAAAGAAGTATGCAATTTTACAGTCCATTAGTATAACTTCTTCGTATTTCTTGGCAGGAGACACTATTTGCCATATGATTATGTTCTTATACACGAGTAGTTAAATAACGAATAATCCGATTTACTATAAGGTGCTATAGAATAACTTACCAAATCTTGCTATTTCAGTTCCATCGTTTAATGAAGGTATATTCTTTTTATATACCAATACTATGCATCAAGCTGATCAGCTCTACCAGATTAGGCAAGTATCTGCCGAAAATCCAATAATATTGATTCGGCTACAAGTGTGAAAGGAAAATCACGTGAGCTTGGTTAAATATTATAAAATAAAATAATTCGGTTGCTCATAGGTATTTCAATGGTCGAATAAAATCTGAAATGTCGCACAATTAAAATGTTTCAAACCCGCAAAGTTTTTCCGCTGAACATTCATCTTTTTGTTGCAATTTGAGTTGTTTCGTTTCGTTTCGTTTGTTTCGTGTTGTGTCGTGCCGTGACTTGGCTTCACGTGATATAAATGCATGTCTTGTTTACATTGTTTTCATGTAAGGGGTTCGCGCCTAAAACTATGCAACTGCCTGCGCAAATTGCGCAATCAATTTAACAACAACAGCAACAACAACAACGACGACGACGACAACAACAACAAGAACAACGACAACTGCGACAACAACGATGACGACCACAGTGCGTCTCATAAAGACGCGAGGCAATCAATTAGGCCGCTTTCATGAAAATCACAACATTTTAACAAAATAGCCTTTAAGAGCTGCCAGCACCGCTAAATGGCGCCAGGGTTGCTCAAAAAGTTCCGGACTTTTTCACATAAAAATCAATGCAAAATCTTTTATATTCATAGATCTACACTAAAGATGAACGAATATCAAGTTAATTATACACAATAAGCTGCATTGAAAATGTTAATGTCATTAGATTGAATGGGATGACAAAAAGCCACGTACTTCTTTTTAGAAAGTGTGAAATACAATATAGGAAAAATGTGAAAACTTTTGAAGTTACCTATGCTGCGGGCATGCAAAGTACAACAACTGTCCCAAGCTGCCTGGTGCCAATTGCTTCATGTCGCTATTTAACAATAAGTTTTTTTTTTTATTTTATTTTTTTTTGTTTTTTTTTTTTGTTTTTGTGGTTGTTGTTCTGTTTTTCAGTTTGGTGTCAAAAGCAAAAAGTCACGCAACGCAAGGCAAGTAGCTAGCAAAACTAACGGATTTACAGCTAACAGAACTCAATGGCAATGGCGTTCGCTGGCTTGGTTCAGCTCCAGTCACGCATTTTAATTTCAAGTTTTCAAGGATTGCCACCAGTGAAACGTGAATATTTGGTTTTACCATTGCACTCGCTTTCGCGCTGCTCCTTGATGTTGTGCATGTAACCAAAAATTGGAATGTCCTTAACGAATGTTAGGCGCATGATTTAGTTTTTCTATAAAGAAATAAATCCGTTTAAAATTGTAAGTTAGAAACTGAGCAAACGTCTTTTCTATTCAAGAATCATAAACGAATCTTCAGAAGGCCATTAATAGTTTCTTCTTCATGTAATAGAGCTGAGGAAATGTTTAATAAATAGACTAAATCGGATAATTTTAATGCAAAGGCCTTTTAGAAATTTTGTTATTAGCATCTGACGGATTATTGTGTCGCATATCAGTTTGTTTCTAAGCTTTATAGCAAGTGAACACTGTATTGCTGCATTTTTCATATTGTCCGTTCGAGGACCTCATTGTGTGAGGTCAGCACTCAGTCATTGCTGAATATGAAAGTGTTGTCAATAATAGAAGTAACAATAATAATAAAAACAACAACAACAACAAACAACAACAACAAAAAACAAAGGCACTGGCTAATGTATGCACATTCGATAGAGTTGTTAAAATCTTTTGACATTCTCATTTATATAAATTGTTTGTTTGTTTGTTTGTTTATTTGTTTCGACTTGTCTTCGATTTGAAAATAAAAATTCTTTTTATTTACGTTTCAGTTTTATAGTACGAGTAATTCAAGAAAACTCTTCTTTGGCCGTCTTGCCGCCGCATGACAAATGACATTTCGTTTGGCGGCCGTGATCGTCGTTACCGTGGCATGGTTGGCATTCGTGAATGGTTGGTATGTCGTGGGCGTGAAAGAGCATTATTTGCCCTTGATGTAAACCGCCGCTGCTGCCCTCTTCTTCTTCCTGTTTTTTTTTTTTTTTTTAATTGCCTTTGTCGTTGCCATCGTCGGGAGTCATCATCAGTTTCGTTATTCTTCCATTTTATTGATTTGATAAGTGTGTCCTTGTTTGGGATTAATTTGGTTTCTTTCGTTTCGTTTGCTTTTGGCTCTTGCTCTTGTTTTTTATAGCCGCACTGTATGTGTATTGATCGATAGTCGTTTAAACATTTTCACCTGCTTTTGTACTGTGTATATTGTGTGCGATGTGATGTGTTGTTCTTTAAATGGGTCTATTTATGTGTATTCATTAAGTTTACTTAATTGGTTCAAATCGCTTGCTTGTGATTTTGTTGCAAAAAAAAAGAAAAAGAAAACAAACAGAAAAACAAAATAAACAATTCGTCAAATCGAATTCGACAAAGCTTGTTTGTTGCGAAACCATTATAGTGAATGTGCAAACAATATGTGAAAAAACGCAATCGTCGTTGAGCAACAGCAAATAATAAAAAAATTATAATTAAAAGAAAATAAAAATATAATTGTAGCAACAACAAAACCTGCGGTAATAGCTGCGATAACAAAAACAATTGTAGTTTGTGCATTCGCTTGCATGCAACATGTTATTGAATTAATTAAAAATCGTTTTTGCTGGGATTTCCGCGACTTATCACCGTCAATAAAAGCAACAGCAAATGCCAACAATGACAATAGCAGCAGAGTAGCAAGCATGCAAAAGCAACAGCAACAGCAACAGCAACGCGGCAAAAGCGGCAGTAGTGGTGTTTCAAGTCGCCTATGCTGAAGTCAAGCATAAACAAGCCAAGCTAATGCAATGCTGCTGATGAATGCATGCGACCACATTGCATATATACTTACATACATACATACATACATACATACATACATACATATCTATGTATATGTATATGTATATGTAATATAAAATATTTACTATATAGCTAAAAAGGCGACTTCTTGAATTTTTGTTACTTTCATTCGTAATTCCTGTTGACGGTGTGGGGGAGTATTCATTGAAATATATATGTTAAATGTATAGGATTTAACAAATTAAAATTAACAGTTTCAAAGTTCAACTAAAAATAAAATTCATTTTGTAGTTTCATATCATTATGTTCAGTGTTTCAAGAAGATGCATTTATCCAATATAGACACACTTATAGTTGCACTTATCCGATATTGACAAACTAGCTAGAAAAGGAGCAGCCAATGCAGTGATAGGATCAGAACCCTGTTTAGGCGTAGGCACCCACACAGATAGAAAATATCTCCGAAACCTTGAAGCAAAACTCAGGAACAAATTCTGGGCAAACCAATCAAGTCTCAAATAAGTAAAAACTATGCTTGGGGATTATAACCACTAAGACAATAATAACCTTAAATAGGAACAAACTGAGAATACTCACAGGCTTCCTTTCTGGTCATCGCAGAATACGGAAGCTTATGTTCAACCTCGGTCTTTCTGATACCGCTATATGCCTCTTCTGCGACACATCGGTGGAAACGCCTTTACATATCCGATTAGTATGTGATGCGCTGATAAGGCGAAGAATACGTCACTTGGGATACCAAGAGTCGGACGGGCTTCTCCCGGCACCTAACGCCTTTAGTATCCCTGCCTTTCTGCAAGATATAGGACTTATGGAGGTTCTCTAGTTACTAGAGTCAACGGGAAGTACAATAGATCTAGCTAGGTCGCAGTACATCATATTCCAACCTCAATAAATAAAAAATAAATAAATATGCAATGCTTCATTTATTTACAGAAAAAAAAAATATAATAATTATATAAGTTTCTTTTTTGGGTTTCGATTGTGCTGTGATTAAAAATAACGTCATAAAATATAATATATTTGCTAGTGCGAATTTTTACACAAAAAAAAAATAAAAAAAGAAAGAAAAATAAATCCCCAATATTACGAATTTTTAGATATAATAAACAAAAGCGCTAATTACCTTACATTTATTTTAAAGAAAAAGAAAACATATGCAGACATTGTTCTTGTTATGATCTCCTTGATTAAGCTGTTGGCGATGGTTGCCGTTGCTTTGAGACAATCAAACAATGAAAAGTATGTTTTCTTTGCGAATGTCGCATTATTATTGGATCGCAAGACAATGCGCAGCATAATTTCTGTGTAAACATGAATATTTATATACATATGTATAAGCGTGTGTATTATGTGCACACATACATACACATGAGCTCAGCAAATGTGGAGCGCACTTACTGACTGCACTTTCGAAGATGTTGCACACGATTCTCGCTGCGGCTTTGAAGCTTAGCTTGGCTTGGCTTTGCTTGGCGCTGGCAATCGGGAAGTGCTTCGAAGGCATACTGCAAAAAATAAAGCGCAAATGAGTATAAACTCATTGCACTTTTTTTGCATTGCTTACTTTTAAGTTGTTATTTGTTTAGTTGCGGAAGGGGGAGGTTGTGTCTAATTATTTCCGCTTTGGCATTAACTATATTCGTTTTTGTTGTTTTTTTTTTTGTTTTTTTTTTTTTTTTCTTTTTGGCTTTTGTGAATGCAATTAAGAGACGGCGGAAAATTTGAAAATGGTCGCATCATTTGAAATTCATTACCAATGGTGAAAGGCGAAATATTTGACACCAAGCTAACAATCAAAAAGGTCAAGTCAGATGAGGAACGAAAAAGGATGTGAACTCTTTGAACGATTGAATGCTGTTAAGCAACAAACTGCAAACACACAATTCCCAAAAGGCAGAGCGGAAAGGAGGAGAGTGAAATTGAAACAAAAACATTGCGAGCGAAAGAGCGGCGGGGCCGAAGGTTATAATGAAGTGGTTTCTGTTTTCGTTGTTGTGATTGTAGTTGCTATTAAAGTCGTTAATCATGACAGCATTGTCATCAACATCATCTAAAACAATCGGCCATCAGCGAATGATATATGCCGCATCTTTAACATTTTCATCTCGTTTTTTTTTTTTCTTTTTTCTTTTTTCCTCTTTTTTTTTATGTTTTTCAACTGTCTGATTGAATGAGTGTGGACATTTTGTTGAGTAATGATTGCGCCATGATTTGTCACAATTTATTTAAAAAAAAAAAAATTATAATAATTAACTGTTCTAACAAAGACCACCTCTTTCATGATTTTAAACGTAGTAAATGCACCAAGGGGCGTTCTTCTGAGTAGGCAGCGCAAGCATTAGCACAGCAGGGGGGCACTTGTGATAAATAATTAATTTGCTGTCTATAAGTGGTATGACACTGCCAAGAAAGATATATTGTATAACCTTATTAGTCAAAGCTTAAAACGTCCTACGTCCTTGATTAGCTTTATACAGTTGATTTTATAAAAGAAAAAAAAGAAAAAAAAAAGAAGAAACCAATAGTACATACATACATATTTCAGATTGACGTTGATATGTCTAAACACCTAAAAATTTGAATTGCCTAAACTCAACCCTGACTTCGAAAGTATGCTTGACACAAATCGTGTTGACATATATTTGATTGCTGAAACTCACTTTACTGTAATAATGTCCAGGAGAAGCAACGCGCAGGTCCGTTAGTCAGCAGTTCCTGAGAGCGTTCAACTGAGAGAGCCTGACTTCGTGTGAAATTTTTTTGGCTCCTACAATGGTCTCTAAGTGAAACATTAGGCCGATATGATTATAATAACTACTTATTGTAGCAGATATAATGGTCCGTTACTTTAATAGAAAAATATGAAATGATAAATAAATCTTTAACTCTTAGCCACCCGATAAGCGTTGAGTAGGCGAATTAGCGCAATTAATATTTCTTAGCTCTTAGATAATTCCAATGAGCGAACTGGATGATAAAGTTTTGAACTTTTCTCGACAAATTTTAAATGCAGCATGTGCGTGAAAATGACCTCGAAAATTTCGACAGAGCGAGCCTCATATTGGATTGATGAAAACCATATGGTATGAGAAATTTTAACAGCTAGAGATTATTTAGAAGCCTGTTACCAAACTCCATTACCAACTTCAGAAGGAAGGAAGGGTGTGCAGAACCATCAGCTGTAATAAGTAAGTTTACCTTATGATAATTAGAATCATAGCAAACCGTAGTTTTGTAATATTCTAAGTGAATTTTAATTAAAATTAATAAAGTGCAGAAACAAAAAAAAAAAATTGGATATTAAATACTAATTTAGCGCAAAGACTTCAATGGTTTGTTCAGTTCAAGTCCTTGACTGAAATCGAACACAACTACAAAAATGCAAAACAGAACAAAGGAGAATAAAAAACACAAACGAAAAAAAAAAAGAAAGAAAAAAAGAGTGTTTTGCTGTTTTGGTTAGTTAAATTTTGCCACTTTTTATTGAGTTGCGTTTTTGTTGCTCACTCCCCTATGTAGATCCATAAATACATATGCATTTTTGTACTAATGCCAACTAATATTTAATGGGTTTTATGCGTGCGCGCATTTTATGTGACTAAATATGTTAATCAGACAAATTTAATTGCATGAATAGCCCCATACACCCCTGCATACGAGTATTCGACGCTAGACTGCATTCGTAAACTGTGCATTACAATTTTGAAATGTGCAAGTGTGGGCCGAGCCACGGTGCCAGAAAGTTGCGGGAACAGAAAGTTGATCCACTAAACGGCATTGTTCTAAAACATTTTATATATACAAGTTTGTTCTTATTGTTGTTGTTGTTGCACCTTGTTGTAATTTTACGCTAACAGAAAACGAAAAGAGTCTTACTGAAACAGAAAAAAAAAAGAACCGACAACAACAACAAAATAAGAAAAGGTTACGTGTGTTACATGCGATACATTTCACATAAGTGCACAATGTGTAGAATGTGTAGAACAAAAAAAATTGTTTTTAAATTTATTATGAGAAATTAGTTGAATATTAATAAATTTCAGGAACATTTAAACGAGCGAACGCCTGCGCCACTCTGCTCGGGATGCTACAAAGCGGCAACGCTTAGCGGTCACTTCGCAGCGCTGTGCATGTGTGTGTGTGTGTGTGAGTGTGTGTGTTACCTACTTTAAGTAGCAATTGGCCTAAATGACATTCAAGACCTTTGCCATACACTGCAAATATAATACATTGCTCACCTGCTGCATAAATTTTCAGCCTCGTTTCCGTGTGCATTTAAGGTCGTTTTCTGAATATACGAATATACAAATATACAAATATACGAATATACATACGTATACTCGTAGGTATACCAATTGCACAAACTCCGCGCGTTCTGCCGTCTCGCGCCGTTGGTTACCGTTGTGTGTGTTGTGTGTGTGTTGTGTGTGTTGAGTGTGCCTTACAAGCAATTCATGTTTGCTGACCAGCTAAGTTTGTTGGGTTTGCATTGCTTCCCTTTTCGAATTAATCATAATTATGCAAATTTTTTTTACGCTTAGCCACTGGCGACGGCGAACCCTCTTATTCCAATCATGCACTCCCCCCCTCCCCCGATTGCACTTTTTCTCTCGCCTAAATGCGTCTATTGAGAATTACAACTCAAAATGCGGCGGGGTCAAGCGGTGAAGAAGTTTTTGCTCTTGGGCTGTTTACTTAGCTCCTTGCCTGCCGTTCAAAAAGTTTTAAATGCGGAAAACCTACCATTATCGGTGAGTAATGGAATGAATTGTTATCGGCTAATAGAATACATTTTGTTTTTTTTTTTTTTATTTTATTTTAGTTTTAAACAACGTTTTGCAAACATTATTATTATGCATACTTGCTTAAGTTAACTTATATTTTTCCTAAGTGGAAATTCCGTCCGTTAAGCATCTGGTCGGCTCTGTTTTGATTAAAGCTATGATTATATAAAAAAAACATATCATAAGTTTCTAAACTAGAATATTATATTGGGGAATCAAGGCACATAAAAATGCATATCCCACTTGGTGTACTCATATCTTAAAATGATGAAGTATCCTTTTTGAATTTCGCCAAATTTAATAAATAATTTGTAGTGTGGACTCGACCAATGTGGCTACCTGCTGCAGGATGGAAATGTTAACAAAGGGAATGGGGGCAATCACAAGTTTTTACTCACTGTGACTATTCCTAAGAAACTACCGTAACGGCAAGAAATGTTCAATCTATGCAGAATATCTTAGAAACAGCATAACAAATGAATGCTAAATAAATATTTTATCAAATTTGTTCATAGCGGAAAGGAAAGCATTTAGAGAATATTCTGTCTGATAAACGAGTAGAACACAATACGAAAGAGCCTAACGGCAATTCCCAGTGATAAAAAAATGTTGTCCGAATCCAGACCACTGTGAGCATGCTGATGTCTATAATTCCCCCAGCAATAAATACAAAAAAGTTTTAGTTTTAAATTAAATTTTTAATTCGTAATTTCAAACATATTGTGCCTTTACTGAATGTGCTCAAAAAAATTTTGTATGTTCGCAAATGGTAATATTATAAAAGGGATTCCCCTTCACATACCAGAGAGTTATAAACCAACGAAAAGGAGAAATTTATTCATCTGAAATATGTTCAATAAAAATAGTTTACATAAATATAATTCAATGTTTAACACGTTTAGGACCAAGTTAATCTTTTGTATTTTTTTGTTAGTTTTTAATTTCAAAGTTTATTTATGTATGTATTTAGCTAAGTCAAGAAAATATATATATATATATAAAAAAAAAAAAGAACAAAAATGTTCTGCTTTGTCTTCCTACCTTGGAACTTTTTGTTTTTTGTTGACTTGTGGCGTGCAAAGTTTACAAGAAAGTTATTTGAAATCAGTTTTATGGCTTTATCGCCACGAAAATCACATAACTTCGTTTAAATGTGCGAAAGCATTCACACAAGGACCAACCGCACTCCGGTCCGGTACTTAATCAGAAAATGACTGCAAAACAAGCTGCATGACAAGGGGAACGGGGCAAGGGGCACGGAATAAGGATAAAACGAGAATAGCTAATAATAATAATATTGTATAAGAAAATGCTTGGATACGTAATTAGCATTCGACAGAGCTGCGAGGCGTTGGTGCTGTTTAATGCTTCAGTTTTCTATTCGTGTCGTTTAATTGTTGTTGCGTTGCTGCTTCGTGGTTAAGGGATGGTGTCGTAGTAAATATTGCTAGTCCTTACACTGGTCGTGCCTCATTAACAATAATTTCTCTTTAATAAATTACGCTGGAACATGAACTAAATCGCATTTTACTACAATATCAACAATAACAAAAATACTATTAAAACTAACAAAACAAACTATGTAATGCCAATGGCCACAGTGAAAGTCTATTACTCTAACAGAGTGTATGGGAAAACTGGTAACCAGAAGAGAGAAATCAAAGCTATAACAAATGCAAATTATGAATATCCTTTATGTGGTACACTCACCTGCACCTTCCACTCTTCCGCTTCCCATTGACGGCATTGACGAGGCCGCCTTCAGCTGTGAACTATCAAATAATAAAAACGGTTACGTCCTACACGAACTTCAAATTTCGTCGTAAGTCGTCGGTCGTCGGTCGTCAGTCGTAGGTTGTAGGCTGTAGGCTGTTGAGTATCCTGCCGTTCGGCCTTTGACGTAAATGAAAAGGTTCCTAAGTAGTTTCAAACCGAATTTTGTATCCGTTTGAGCCATATTTTTTTATTGATTGTTTTTTTTTTCTTGTTTCTGTTTTAGATTTTTCCCTTGCTGTTGCCGTTTCACGTGATCCTAATTGCAGCAATCACAGCACATTAATCACAGCAAACGCGCACGTGACCAAGCTGGCAGAAACCACTACAAGTCCGACGATTCTGTCGATTGTTTGCCGCCATCGCAGCGAATACAAATAAAATATCACTTGATTTGCCGGCGCCGCCACCTACTGCCCTGGCTGGCAAATGATCAGAGCCATTTAATCTCTCGCACACAGTGAACAGAGCACACACAGCATTGTTCTTGCTCATAAATAAATAAACCGACATTCATTTCCAATTGCGCCTCTCCAAATCCATCCCTGCGACCTCAGCCACTGCAGTCGTCAGCAGTCGTCACTCAAGTACCAAGTTCTCCAAATTCTTGTAATAGAATTTCTCTTCCCTTTCTTACTTTCGTATCCCTTGTCCTGCTCTATTATGGTGGTCTATTTGTTGTAAATGTGTTTTTAAAGTTTTACAATGTTGGTCCTTGACTAATTGATAGGAATTTAATTGCAGTCGTTTAGAAGAGTTTTCCTTTGGCAACACTTCGGCTTATGTGAACGAACCCATGTACAGATGTTTAAAACATGACGTAAGAAAATAAATCACAAAGTACATTAATTTTAGACGAGATCTTCAAATTCAGGATCTGGATCTGCTGGATCTTTTGCCTAATTCTACTATGTAGTGTAAGGCATATCAACGGTTTTAAAGAGGCAATACATTTTGATTATATTAGTTTTTAAAACGGTAATAAAAGAGACTGAAAAGGGGGTAGAATTATTTTTGGAAAGTTTTCTCATGCTTTCTAATGGGAATGTGTGCTTTTGGTATTATTATTATTTTTTTTTTTTTTTGGGAACCATTATGGTGTAACCCCATATATTTTTTGAAATATGCACGTATGAGTCCATTAAACAAATATATACATGATTGAATCCTTTGATAAATATAACATTTAAACTTGTGAATGTATTGACCGCAAACGAATTGAGTTGATGCAGAGGTGAGTAAGATGGCAACATGCGTGACACTTTCAAATAAAAACTACAGCATTTTGGGCTGGAAAAGCCGGGTAAGAAATCAACTCAATGAAAAAAAGGAACATGAATAGCACATGTAACCAAAAATATGGTTAAGATATACATACATACCATGCAAATATATATATATATATGTATATACGTATGGAACGAATGTTATGGAGAATGAATGGAGCGAAAGTTGATTTTTTACGCAAGTTAAGTGCGAACAATAAAGAGATTTAAGCGCAGATTATATCACCAGGCTAAAAAGAAAAAAAAAAAAAGGAGAAAAAATTGAGTTAATAAATAGGGATGCGAGACGAGACGAGACGAGAGGGGTTGTTGGCCTGTGTGTAACAGTGCTGCTTCGCCTGTATATGGGGCAAGCGGCATAGAAAGGATAATAATGCAAATTAGTCATGGACGCATATGCGAATGTCGGCTGACGGCTTCCTATGCGTAGTTGACGCTGGCCGGGGTTATGATGATGATGGCAATTTTGGCCACGTTTTGTTGTTCTTATTGTTGTTGTTGCTGCGGCTGTTATTGCTGTAGTTGCTGGCATTTGTTTCGATTTATGAGTGTCAGACGCCTTTTGGCACGTACTTGACTTTCCGGCACGTGTGAGCTTGACATTTTTCGTTAAGTAAAATAATGCTACTTTTATTATTTGTTTCATGTTTTTGGCTTTTATTCCCATTGAGTTTTTGTCAAATTGTGTTTTGATTGTGTGTTGGATTGCCTCGACTTCGGACTTCTGGCTTCTGGCTCTGGGCTTCGGGCTTCGGGCTTTTGGGCTCGATATGTGCCTATATGGCATATGAATCTAATTAGCGGAAGTCGTTGTTATTCGTTTGTATTTATTGCTTTATTCGTGCGGTTTATAATATTTATTGTTTTCTTTTCCACTTTTACAAAATTATTTTATTTATTTATTATTATTAGTTTTAGACTTAATGATTATTTTCTGCGTATGTACGTACGCCCATGTTGTTTCCTTCTTAGATCATAACGTAAATGATTCATTGGTTGCAACACGTTCTACACGTTCTACACGTTCTGTGTGTTCAGTGTAATGTTAATTTCTCATCTATATCGTCACAAAAGTTATACCAGCCAATGTTTCTCTCGTTGATACTATTTTTGGTTGTTTTTTTTTTTTTCAAATAAAATTTTCGCGTTTTCCTTTTGAATTTGCAAGCATTTTGGTGTTTTTGTATTTCGTCTCAGCATTGAGCCCGATTTAATTGGATTAAACAAATTCATTCCGCCAGCAAGTTGTGGCCAGGGCTGTTCACGGATATGCACATGACTCGTCTTCGTTAAGTATAATGCTTCAAATGTGTAAATTTAATTTGAAATTCCTTTTTTTGTTTTTTAAATTCGCAACCGTTTACGTATATGACACGAGAACAATAAAAAATATAACAGTGTTGCCTTTGAATTTTGTCAAATTCATGTACTTATATGTTGCCTGTCTTTGTAGACATTTACACTTACATACATACACACATACACAATATATTTATGTTATGCTATACGACTTTAATGTTTGTTTGCATTTAAAATTAGCATAAGTATCCTTATTGGGTCCTGATTTAGTTCCAAACGCGCAGCTAATCACTTCTAACTTCAATATCTCTTTGGGTAAACATTCCCACCCACTCGGACTAGTTTTGTGTCCTTCTCTAGCTTTTATATATGTTATATTTATTTACATTTTTTATATCATTCTTTTTGTTTTCATGTTGGTTTTTTTTTCACAAAATTCTTATGTGCTTTGCACAGTGCTGTAGAAAATAATAGGAACATCCTAGCTGAAAATCAATACTTCTTACACGATGGTATAAAATTATTTGTAATCCAATTGTTGCATATTCTAATTGGCGAATGATGTCCTTTTCTTGAGCATTGTGTTTTCATGTTTTCATAAATTGTCTTGATTTATTATATTGTTCAACAATAAGATTTGCCAACATTTAGTGTAATCAGTTTGTTGGGTCGTGCGCATTAAATTGGTCAACAAGTCAGTGTCTGGAGGTGCACTCATTTATTTAATACTATCAATATACAGTCAAACTTACATAACTCGAACTTCTGTAACTCGAATTTTCTATAACTCAAACTAAATCGTGTGGCAATAGCGTGCAACTTCCATACATTATTGTCGCCTTAATTCGAAGTCTCCATAAGTCGAACTTTTTCGTTGGATAACGCTGATTCGAGTTATGGAAGTTTGACTGTATATGGTATAGTTACTTAATTATTTTCATTGAGCTTGCAGGCATATCGCTCATCCGACCACGCGGAATCTTTAGACGGTTGTGTGACATCTACCAGAGAATAGCTTTGGCGTATTGCTAATCAGCTGATACACGGGCAGACAAGTAAAAATGAAATTTCTACATAAAAGTATGTATATGGAATTATTCAATTTATTTCGTTGAACCTGTGTTCATTTAAATGGAACAAAGTTTTAGGAAGTGTTTAATAATATGGCGGGAGGATGCAACATTAGTCCCTATCAGCTTTTCGACTATTGTTTTTCTAGTCGCTGATAATTCTTACATTTTCCTGTAAGAGAAGTCACTTCTGCATATTGTATATATTTTTTGTAGTCAGTGTATTATTTCATAAAAAGTGTGCGGTTGAGTTTGATTTTCAATTTAGTATTTTGAACTGAATTGAACTTTGTCGTTTTGAATATTTGTGCTTAGTTGTACCTATTATTTTTTACATCACTGTATACGAGTCTACACATGTATACATACATAAATGCTGTCACTGTTGAAATTCATGGGCAAAATCTTCTGCTATTCCGTATACTGCTAGAATTATCAATGCCGCCGGTTTTATTTTACGACCGCATATTCTGTTGGCTGTTGTTGGCTGGCGCGCTCACTTGCCCATTCCCCCCATTCCCGCAATCCCCCATTGCCGCATTCGACCGCGTACATATAGTTGGCTTCTTCTGCTAAGTTTGCCAGGATAATGTCGCACTTTTACCGTCTTTCACAAACAATTTACTTCGTTTTCAGCGTAAACAACTTATTCTCTTTATTGTCTTCATCATCATCGCGCAGTCGTTTCAACGTTTTTTTATATGAAAAGGATGCTTCTAAAGATAAATTGATATTTTTGTAAAACTTTTGCAACTTTTTTTTTTATTATTTTTATTTTGCTCTTTTTGTGTTCTTTTATCGTTTTTTTTTTTTTTTTTTTTTTTTGAGGAGCTGAGCTAGTAGCCACGCATGTTGTCGAACCGCCTGCTTTCGTTTATTTGTTTGTGCCATAAAAATCGGGTTAAAAACACATTTGAAATTTTGCGTTTGTTTGTGTTTTCATTGTTGTCGCATTTAATTTGCTTTGCTTTATTACGATTACAGGCAGTCAGGTTTTACACCCTCTTTGACAAGATTTCAGTTCATATATGTATGTATGGTATGTATGTATGTATGTATGTATGTGTGTATGTACTGCATATAAATGTTCGTTTCAGCTTTTAATGCTTTGCATTTTATTTTAAGTGAGCGGAAATTGATAATTTTATGGCAACAATATCCGCTTAAAAGTATTCTTTTTGTGCTGCCTCCTGCTGACTGTAGTTTGTCGTTTGTCGTTTGTTGACTTTGACTTTGAGGCATATTAGTCTATGCCCGCCCGCTTGGAGCGAGTGAGACATTGGTTTTGTAGTCAAGTGTTCACAGAAAAATGGCGTCATTTCTGTTTTCCTGTTATGCCGAAATAGTTTAAGCATCATCGCCACAGTGCGACGCCATTGCCATCACTTCAGCTCATGTTCGTTCGCATACAGTGACAGTTGCATTTCCAATAGTTCGCAGTTAATCGCTGCTCTAGTGTTCATAAAATGTCTAGTAGACGTCATGCCGTATCGCTGGCTGTTCGACGAAATCGCCTGAAGCCTAAATGCGCTAATCGCACTAGGGGCGCATTTTATTTGCAGTAAGGTATGGGCAAGGCAAGGCAAGGCAAGACAAGACATGACAAGACTATATAGCGGCGGCAGCAACAAGACTCAAGTTTTAAACTGCAATTGCGCTGAACGATCAATCGAACCAGTAATCAGCCAGTCGATCGAACAAGAACTCGGCCTAATCACGCCATCGCATATGTATTCCCAAAGCGGTTTGGCCACATTATCCAGACATTTTTCATGGCAATTGGCAACAGTTCTTATGTGCGCTCGTCATAGTCGCCAAACATTGTCGATCGTCATCATTATTTCAAGCAAATAATCAACGATCATTCAGCGTTGCTTATGCTCCCCGCTGCACCGCACTACTTTAGACTGCACTGAGATGCGATTCGATGCGATTCGATTCGATTGGATTGGATTGGACTGGACTGGACTCGACTGGACTGGAGTGGACTGAAGTGGAGTCTGTATGTAATTGAAGTTTGCTGTTTTAGAAAATATAAAACTGCATTTTGGTCAAACAATAGCAAAAACAACAATACCCACACAGACATTGATTTCACCGCTGCTCGCTCAGTTTGTGTGTTCATTTTGGTTTTGTTTCTTCCATCGCGATTGCTTTTTGCTTTTCTTCTATATAATTTTCACAAATTGCATTTAAAGAAACGAAACGAAACGAAACCAAAAAAAAAAACAAGAAAAAAAAAAAACCCAAAAAAAAAAAAGAAAAAACAAACCAAAAACAAATGAAACGAATTGAAATTAAATTTACGTAGAAGCATTTTTATTTTAATTCTGGGACAGCCCCCCAACTTTTATTTCGCTTTTAAAGTCGAAGCTCTACTGGCGAGCGAGGCAATGCATAGAAATCACGTTTCGGCCATCATCATAGTAAATGCAACAATTTTCTCTTGCAGCGCGCCGCTGATTATCGGTTGTAATGCTGCAAATTAAATGCTAGCAACAAGTTCGTCGGGCAATCAACAGCGATCAGATCGAATGGGAGACTCAAACCCGGCCGACTGACATGCACAGACGGCATCGAAGTCGAAGTCGAAGTCGCAGTCGTCATCGTCATCGTCGTCGTCGTCGTCGTCGCAGTCGAAGCAGAAGTCGAGTCGCCGCCATATTTATTTGTGGACGTGCATTTTTATAGTTTGGATTCGTTTTGTTTTCGTTTAGTTTCGTGTGGCTTTGCACTCGTTTTATCGTCTTGCGCGGTTTCTCTCGCCGCCTGTCGCCCTGTTGCCCTGTCGCCCTGTTGCCATGCGTCGTGTACGAGTATAGCAATCAAATACATTCGCTCATTCCTTTCTTACCTACAAAGCTTTGTCATTTTCTGATTACAAAACTTCAACTTCATATTTTTAGAAGAAAAATTAGCAAAAATTAAATTATGAGAACGTGCTCCTCATGTTTTCAATGGCCGCTCGATTGCGTCAGACGGTTTGAATGTTCGCCTTTTGATTGTTTCATTACGATAAGGAATGCGAATTACTGCAATTAATTGCAGTTTATTGTTTGGCTAAAATGGCTGCTAAGAAGATTACTTTTAAGGGTTTTTGTTTCTTCTTTTTCTTTTTCTTGTTTTTTTTTCTTTTTTTTTGTATTTTACAGTTAAAAAATACCCGCGATTATAAACTTTGCAACAAAATATGGCTCCTTTTTAGCTTAAGGCTAACAGGGTTCATGTTTTTCTTTTATACTGCCACTTTCGGGCTCTGTGTGCCCCTTTGATTATTAGTGAGCTTTCCGTGATCCTGCGAGAGGGTAGACTCAGTTCACGCATCTCTGCTTACTATAAGATTTCAGGCATTTCAGAAGTACACCTGCATTGTTGATGATCATTAGGTCAATGAATGGATCGTAAAGTTAGATATTACTCGATCGGTGGCCAAGGTACATCCAAATCATAGCATTGAGCTTGCACAAGAAAATCCATAATTGGATTTATACTTGGGAACAAGAAAATATTTCCCTTAAGCACTGATCCCATCTGAATTCATTATGAATTTCGTTTCGTTGTAGTTTTTTTGAATTATTGTAAAATGAATTCTAATTTTATATTTATTCAAACAAAAACTCTCGTGGATTGACTCAAAGTAAATCCTACAAACTATATTATTTTCTGCTTTTGTAGGAATTTGTAGAAAAAATGGGTTGAAGCATATAACACAATGGCCTATAATGATCAGTGCAGGTGAGTTTTACGAAGTTTTCTCAAACTTAGTCAATTCACATGTTCAGATTATATAGATTATTAAGAAATTATACATTTGAATGCAACAAAAAGACCAAAGCCGCAATGCTAGTGAAAATTATAAAAATATTATTAAAACCAACATAAACTGGTTACAAACGAAACAAAAATTGTCTCTGAAAGCTTTTCAGGAAATGAAAACAACAATTAACGGTTATATATAACTAAGCATCAGCATCACAGCAGTAACAATGGGATTGCGTGTGAGCATATGTGTGTGTATGTGCACACATGCATGCTATGCATGTGTATATCTATGCATGTGGATAGTGGAATAGTTTTTTTTTATAAGTAGACTTTCTTTCTTTATTATAACGTGTTAAATTTTCCACAAATCACCTGTAAAACAGACCACATGGTTTTTTTTTTAAATTTGACATAAAATTCTTTGCTTTCCGCATCACATAAAATGATTTTGAGTGATTAATTCTAGTGAATATTTTACACCAGGTTTAATGACTCGGAGCAAAGATTTTTCCGAAATTACAGTTTTCTATTTAAAGCTAGGAAACTTTATAAGCTATCCTACATTTTTTTGCAATTCAGTTATTGATGATAAAATATTTAAAATTGTTTTACAGTTCAGTTTATGTCAACTAATGAATATTTTATAGCTTATTATAAAATTACACTTTATTATAATATTAAACAGCATTTGATATTTGTACAACTTTTAAATATTTCTGTAATTGATAAAATATGATGATATTCCGAAGTAAATCAAAATTGAGGTTTAATAAAGACAACCACAAGTGTCAAGTATGTTTCTAAGAAATACAATTTCACAACTGCTCCACTGTCCAAATGTGTATTTATGTATACAATATATTATACATATATGCATATAGCATATATTTTTATTGCACATGAATATACATAAATGTAGGTAGATAAGTTTGCAAGGAGCCAGATAAATTAATTTAATTGTGGGAATTTCTATTGGAAAAGAGGTAACTAAGATTTGCACAAAACTCGCCTACAACAATAGCAACAAAAAAAAAGCAAACAATGCCAAATTAGCAGCAGAAGCAGCATCGGCAAAGAAGACACAGACGCAGGCACATGATTAAGCTTATTCCGATTCAGTTTGCGGCCTGATGCAGACGTGGGCGCCGCTACGGTCTTTATCAGAGCTCAGTATCTGGCTCTTAGTTAGTCACACAATTTATCACAAACTAATTAAATGCTAACGACGTTGTTACTTTTGACATTGTCGTCACAGTTAGAAAAATCAGAACTGGGTTAAAATCTTTTTGCTACAATAAAAAAAAAAAAAATATGTATATGATGATGAAAATAATAATAAAGGCTTATAATTTTATGCGTAACTTGAGAGCGCATAAATCTGATATAGACTGCGCAGCTAATATTCTAAACTGTGAAACAACTTCTTTTCATTTTTTGAATGCATTTCGCGATTGGCAGATGCGATAGGCAAGTGAAACGCTTTTAAAAATGTAAATTACCGCAAGCTGAAATGCTCAACGCTGCTGGCTTGCTGCGGTATTTGACAAATGTCTGACAATTGTGCCAAATCCAACCAAGGTCACTGGGTGAGTTACCCTTTCCCAGCGTGAAGGGTTGCCAATCACCATTTGTCAGTTACAAATTTTATCCGCATTATCAAAACTGAACGATCTATTGCTCTGAATTAGAAAATATTAATACTGAAAAAAAAAAAATACCACCAAACAATAAATAAATAAAAAAAGCAAACGCAGCTAAAAAGACAATGACTGCTTTAGGTTCGTGGCATTGTGCTTTTGGCTACCGTCTGCCGACTGGCAAGCAATTACCGAGTGCCAAGCGAAGGAAGGCATCGTGTGTGTTCCAAGCCACGCTCAAGCAGTGCAATCTTCCAACTTATTAACTGCGCCCCACTTGTTTCCGCACAGAGGCCGCCGTTGTGCTGCCCGTGCCCATGCCCGTGCCCATGCCCGTGCCCCGTCATTTGGCACCGACAACTAATTAATGCAAAATGTTAATTTCACACTTTAATTGAATTTTCAGTTAATTTGCGGCTGTCCCTGGTTTAATTTAATTTAATTTCGAACAGGCGCGCGCAAAGCGCATCGATTACTCTCTCTTTAAGCATAAGTTCCGCGCACCGCTTTCGTTCTTATTCGCTGTCAGTTTGTTTTCTGTGCCGTCACAATCGATGCGGTAATCAATCATGCTCGCATTCAAGTAGAAGCCAAGCTGAAGACGTTTCGCTGTTTTTGCTGTGCACCGCGCACCGGCATTTAGACATTATTAACACGCGGCGAACGCTTCCACATGCAATTGTCAGTTCACAGCGGGAGTAGAAACGATCGCCTCAACACAGATCAACTCAAGTTAGCTCAGATACAGAAACAGAAACAGACACAGTCACAGACACAGACGCACATTCGAAAGTTCAACAAAAGCCCGGCTTTGCATCGCAATTGTAGAATATTCATCAGCGACTGGATGTCAGGGCAGGCGGACTGCGGACGGCGGACTGCGGACTGCCTGCCTTGCCTTTCTTCATCTGCTTGAACGATTTTTTTGACAACTGCAACGGCAACAACAACAACAAGAGAAACAACAACAACTATAACTACACACATTCTCCGCTTTGGTGTTGCTGGCTTTGGCTTCAGCTTTGGCGGTTCGCATCAAACGTATTCTACGCTCCGATGCGACAACAAAGCTGTGCCCTCTCCTCCTGCTGCTGCTGCTGCTGCTGCTGCTGCTGATGCTGATGCTGCTGCTGGTGGTGGTGGTGGCCACATTTTTATCCAGTAGTATGCAGGCCAACGTTGGCCAAGCAACGGAGCTGATGGCCATGCCAATACGAATGTCAATGCCAAAGCGATCAACTCAGTTCATTTGTAAAGGCAATCGGGGCTGGCATTAATCATCACCGCTCAGTTGATTTTTACTTGATTCACGAGTCCTCCGCCACTTTGCATTGTGATCAACTGATTATTTAAGAATTTCGGCGCAAAATTGCAACCGGCTACTTGCGGCTCGAGCTGCTCAAGCGGCATTGTGGCCATTGTATCACTGCCAACAGTTTACCCAATGGATTATTTATTAATAATCTAGACAAGTCCGAGGCGAGCTGCCGCTCTCCGAGAAGATCGATTTTTAAGGCGAGCCACTTATGCAGAAGCGTAGGCGGACGACTACAATGTGTAATGCAGAGTGGTTTACAAAATTCTTAACAGCAGTTTCATCCAGTCATTTCATTCGCTCCTAAACCCTTTTGTTTACCTTTTAATCATTGCTTTCGAAAAACCCATTGTTGCCTGCTACTGCCCATCACATGGCCACATGTGGCAACGGCTCGTAAACGAAATGCACACTTTAAGAATTCAAAATGATCATTTGATCACATCAATCAGTCCCCTTGATGGGCAATTTACAATTATGAAATTATATTCTATTATGCGCAGAGACGCAATGGCCGCCTCACATTAGCTGCTGGCCACAGGTTTGTGGATAAAATCTGTCACTCTTACAAAATCATCACTCCTATCTTGAACCCAGGATTGGATGCCGAATTCGCAGCGTACAGCAGCCGAAATCATACTTGAAGTGCTTAGACTATGGCCCCATCTCAGTAAGACCTCAGCAACCTCAGATCACACAGCCAAGAACTGTGGAATGCCTATTGTTCCTGCACAGTTTTTAAAGATGCGGATAATCGGGTGCTTATGGTTGTTTATTATTCAAAATTTCAAGCATTTCAAACCCTCATTTTTTTATTTATTTTTTTAACCCTATTTAAAATTGTATTTGACTGGGTTTCATTCAATAAAGAATTTCATATTTTGTTACAAAAAAAATATGCAGTTCGGTTTTTCTAAATATTTCGGATGCTTTGGATTGTATGCAAAATTATTTTGGTGAAAACTAATGTGGCGGGCGCTTATTCGCAGCATTAGACTGAAACTGTGCTGAACATATGAACTACCAGGCGTAAAATCTCGTATTCCAATATTTGGTTAATGTCCCTTTACCGTTAGCCAAAAGCAATGGCGATGACAACCGAAAGGAGGCACGTCAGGGCGAATATGGTTTGAGTGTAAGGCACTTTGGCAAAGCCTGCAAATGGTCACAGTTCAATGCATGGGATGAATTCGATAAAAAAAAAATCCTTTAGCAGAAACATGAAAGAGGAAAGCCAATCGAAATAGAAACAAAAGTATTTAGGAAACACCAAATCGAACTTCCCTTTGGTGCGCATGTCCTGGCTGCGGCGTTCATCTAAAATCCATTCTTTGGTTAGTTCAAACGAGGGTAAGGGTGGATAGATTAAGGGAAATCACTTAAAAATTCGACATTTCCTTAGCTTTCGAGTTGACAAATTGTATTGCCATTTTTTTGTATTTTTTCGATTTTTTATATTTGAAAACTAACCAAGTTTGTTTGCATTGAAGCAAAACTCAAATCGAAATCACCCTAAACTGCTCTGCCATTCCGCAACTTTTTGATGTATTTTGTTCACTTATATGCTCGGCAAGTCATTAAAATTCAATTGAACAATTTGTATCAATACACATTTTTGTGTCTCCGTAAACCATTTACCGGACATGGGCGAAAGGGATCCGGCCAAAATGGCCCTTCATAAAGTGCACTTAGAAATTCTTTTGGGATTAATTATCTTCTCTTTTTATCTCTCTATTAACCTCTAATTTCGCAACATTAACATCGATTCGATGCCACTAATGAGTGTTTTGATGATTTCTTGATTGAGCACTTACGCATACACTATACCATACATTAAAAGAAAGTACCAGGTCCTTAAAACAATAAAACATTTAAGATTCAGAATCGAGTAGCGGCGATTGTATTAGTTCTCCTGTATTCCTTAGCCGACAGCCGTTTGCACCTATTCAAATTTGTAATCTCTTGTGGCATTTGGCTTCAATGAAACTAGACATCAAAATCAAAAATAAGCGAATAGTTAAGTAAATTAGCCCTCATAGGGTAAAGGAACAAAAAAAAAAAAATATAGACCTACATGAAAAAAAGCAAATTTGACGCGACGAAACTATATAGTCATTAAAATGCGATTAAGCCTCGTTTTCACCATTTCGCATTTAACATGATTATGAATATGATTGCTTGATTGCCGCCAATGAAATCAAACAAGAAACTAATGGCAACTACTGCACAAAAAAAAACTCTAATGAAAATCCCGTTTTCGGCTGATTTTAAATTATACAAAAATTAAAACAAAAAATAAAATAAAATAAAAAATGTATAGAGAGTAATGCGTCTTTAATAAAATTCACTGAAATGCCTTAATGGGCCCAGATCCGCGTAGCAAAATGATTTCTTTGCCTGGCCAGGAAGTTGCACATAAGCTGTGGGCATGAAATAACTAAAACAAGAGGATGAAACACTCAGATATACATAAACGATCTTGTGTAGATATATAAATGATAGAGTAATTGTAATGATTTTGTGCTCCTCATTCATAACTTATGCATTAAAAAACATAAAGCTGTGCAAAACCCTTTTAGTAAATCGTACTAACAAACCCAAGAATGCTAAAAAAAAGAAAAAAGCGTTGTTTTAAAGTCCAAACAACGGATTGATGAACTCTACGTCGGGATTGTTTAAAAAGATTCAATTTAGTTTAGCTTTCGCGATTTTCGAAGTTGCAACAATGTTTGGTACGAGTATAACATAAATGGGCCTGACATAGTCAAATGCTTTGGACATACACGTTAATTCGTAATTTGAAATTTATTTCGCCATCATGCATAAATCCGGTTCTTGCGGAAGTTGTTTGTGAATTAATTCATATTCTAATTGTAGCGAAAAATTTGTATTTAAAAAAATAATAAAAACCAAAAAATATTCAACCAAAAACAGAATAAAATAAATAAAACATCAACAAGACAAAACACAATAAACCGAACCAATAAAAACACTTACAGCATAAATTTTCGAATATTTTATTTAATGGTAGAGAAAAGCGAGTGACGGGAGTATTGAGAAAGAACGCATAATTAATAATTACAGTCCAGACAGTAGAGTAACTGTGGCCTGCTGCACTTGCTGTTTTTGCTATTTGATTTAGAAATTAGCGCATAAATTTAACACGCAGGTAGTTGCAAATTGTAAAGAAGAAACAAAACACAAACAAAGCCACATTCACATGCACACGAGTACACACGCACACAGGCGCACAGGCACACAGATGCACATGTACGCATGCATGGTATGCATTGTTCGAACACGTGTGACTCTGTACTCTCATGTAGGCATGTATGTACATATATTCATTTCGATGAACAGCAGATACGTGTTGACCGACACACACGGACGACAAACACACACACACACACATATACACATATGCATAGTTAGTTAGAAATATGACTGCTAATTACAACAATCGGAAACTAGCGCAAAGCAATGCAGCAACATGCCGCGCAGCATTCGAGTATTTGCCGCAAATTTGTTGAAACATTTTTGTTTTGTTTTTTTTTCTTTTATTTATTTTTATTTTTTTTTTGTTTTGTTTTGTTTTTGTTTTTCATTTTTTGTAACGTTAAGAGTCTCACCGAAATACAAGTAAACTCAAAATTAACATTTGTTTTGTGACTTTAAAGCGTAATTAATGCAAAATGAGTCATTAATGTGGTCGACTTAATTCATAGTCAGCTTAATCAGTTTGGTCTGGTGGTTTTCGCTTCGGATGTTAATTGTTGGTCTAGTGCTTCACTGAAAAAAATAATAAAAAAAAAAAAAAAAAAAACACAATAGAAGAAAAAATAAACGCCCTTAGGTCATTTGCGAGAAGGTTTTCGGTGGATGGTTTCAAACGATTTTGTCAGCTGCTTGAATTGGCAATAATCTTTGAAATCGCATTAATCAACTTTTGTTAATAACAACCTTAACTTTCTTAAAAAAAAAAAAATTGGTTTCCACAATAAAAACGCGGTAATGCTTCCGTTTAATAATAAATTTCCAGAAGGTCACCCATCGACAAATGTATTCTTCTGATATAATATGATCTACGCTATTCATGACTCAACACATTTGCGGTATATAGCCAATCGTCGGCAAGAGGCAAAGTGCAGCCATTTGCCCGCCTCTTTGCTCTCCTGACAATTCCCGCAAAAAGGCTGTTTAATCAATGCAAAGCTTCAAGTGTTTGGCATGCTTAGATCAACTGTACACACACATGTATTTATATTTCGCAGATAATCGTATAATTTCTTTGTTATATTACCAAAATAAATGTTAATCATGTATACAGAGAAAAGTTGGCTATTTGAGGTCGCCTCATCTCGTACCACAAAAGATACCTCAGAGAACTGCGCACATATGTATGTACGTGTGCATGTGCAGAATGCCAGATACGATGAAGTACGAATATAACTTATTGAGGTTGAGTTCAGACTCTCGCACAGCTCTTTGTGCAGTAAATGATGTTTTTGTGCCGTATCAAGATGCATGTTGCACCACAAAAGATAAATTCCTTTCAAATTGTTGCAACAACTGAGAAAAGAAATAAAAAATGACTTAATTAAGAACCTAGTTTAGTTAGTTTATATATCTTAACCCTACCTACCCTCGCAGATGCTCTTTTACTTATACAGTTTGTTGTTCGGTATGTGAGTAGCATTTTCTAAGCCATTTAATTTGTTCCGATTTCATTATGAGAAATTCGCGTCAATAATCTTGTACTCTATTTTTATTTTTTTATGCTCAAAGCACTTCATTGTAACTTCAATTCAAGTGTGTAGGAAAAGCTATAAAAAACCAAAACAAGAAGAAAAAAAAAAATGGGGATTGTGTAGCAAGTAAAGCAGTTAGACTTAGTTTTATGATTAGTCAACTTTATAGTTTAGTCAAGAATGACAGCGAAAATCACACGACACGAAGCCAGCGAAAGACGCATTGCATTTATAAATTTCATTTTACATCTATTTGGTATCTTTCTTTCACTAGTAAGCTAACTCAAACTGCTTACTCGTATAATAAATTGAACACGCAATTGCCTGCACACACAGCACAGCTTGCCTTCCCCCCCGCTCCGGCTTTCTCATAAAAGGGTTTTCTAATATAAGTATAATGGTTCTTTTTTTAATTATTTCGCTCATTGTTTCTTTGTTGCGTTTGGCAAAGTAACAGATAAACCTACAAACCGAGTTCGCACAGTGTTCACTTCACTTCATTTATGCAGAGTCAGCTTAGGCACGATCGAAATTGCTTCACAGTGGTAGGAGCAAGGTGTGAACGGCTGGTATAATTGCAGCGCATAGGTATACTCGTAGTAAAAGGCAGCTTCAGCTTCATTAGCATTAAATTAAAATGTTAGTTATATATTTCAGTTGATTTGAGCCGACTTGGAAAAACTAAAAGCTTTCACAATACGCTGCGGCATATACATACATACATACATATTCTATGTACATACAAACACACATACATACTCGTATATATATATATATATATATATATAAATTACCGAATTTTAGAGCAAAAGAGTAAACAGGGAAAAATTGAAAGCTATGGAAATGGAAAATCTACATGAAAGTCATTTTTTTGTTGCCTAAAACTGTAACCAAACCGTCGCTCTCAGAGTACTGAACATGTGACCTTGGTATGCACTAGTGATCCCAAAATAATGGAAGTATTTGCCAATTGCGGTATTTCCTATATACGAACATAAACAAACAGAGAGTCCAATGATTCCGTTATAGTCAGAAAATCATATACCATTTATTTGATGTTGATTTTTCCATATAAGCAATTTATAGTAGGCACCAATAGTTTGAGGGTTTCTTCTCTACATTAAAGGTTGATTAATAATAATGAAAATTATTCGCCGCCAATATTTTATGCCAGTTGAAGATGATTATTTCGTTGTAGTTTTTCAATTGCGTGAGTAATTGCTATAAGTATAAAATAAAAAAAAAATAAATATAAAGAAAAAAAAAAAAAACAAAAAACAATCACTTTGGTAAATAAACACATATAACAAAACCAAAAGCAGACAACAAATTGTTAGCATGTTTTTCTTGAACGTGCGTAAAACGCACTCATCACCTTTTTAGTGTAATAAGTAAACCAATGTAAATAACAGTTAGCGAACACCTAAATGCACTGCCCTGTCCGCAATAGACTGCTGCAGCTTACAAGGCATATAAAGCGCTCCCCTAGAGCGCACGGTCCCCAACCCCTGCGACGACATCGTTGCGGTTTCTGCTAACCAATCTTGACTTCGGCTAGTGACTGCGCTTGGCATTGTTTTAAATGTTGAATGTTGTCATCGATAAACCTGAAAATTGGTTTAAGTATTTAGTTACCAATTTAGGATGGGGCAGGGCTTGGTGAAGCGTAAAAGAAGTTGGTGGCTGGCTCGGTTTCGGCTTGAACTGTCCACATCTTTTTTAACGCAAGCTCAATTTTATCGTTCCACCTAGGTATTTTTTCTTTTCAAATTTTTTTCTTCTCTTCTTTTTTATTGTATATTTTGTACGTTATTTGGTATTAAATTGTGCGGTTTTGCTGTACTGGACTTAAGTACAATTCCTTAAACATTTTCCACTTGACATAATTGAAGCCACAAAAGTAGTTAACATTTACTAAACAAAAAAAAAAAAAAAAAGAAAACAAACAAAAAAAAAAACAGAAACTTTAAACATAAAAAGAGATTAGTTAGGGGTGAAAACAATCGTTCATAAGCCTTATGAATTCTCATATGGAAAAACGACCAAAGTTTGAAACAGCAACAATTTATTATTTTATTTTTTATTTCAAAATATTTTTAATCTTCAATGATGCAATTTGCGCCGATAATTTCTAATTATAATTTTCCATCATTTTTAAATAAAAGTATTTTTATATTATTCTGTTTTTCAAATGAATGTGATAACTTTACATTCACATTAGTCTTTCTAGACACACTTGATCACCAATTTCATAAATCTGGTCTGGATTTTGAAGATCACTTTCAATACTCAATTTGATACCATTTCGCTAAGCCCACAACCATTAACATTGCACTAGTTACCATTTCAGAAATGCAGTGCGTGCGCACCGTGTCGTCTTGGCTATTTTGGTGCTGGACTGCACGGCCTAAATGCAGACGAAATGCTCTGCATCGCTTTGACATGGTCTTTACTGATCTGCTGGCGATGACGCTGTGCGTAATGAATCTGGCACTGTTCTCATTTGTTGCAGTAAGCTGCGATGAATCCGACCACACATCTCGCAGTCGATTGTTGACAGACATGGATACGCACAGTGACCCGCACACTGATGCTTAAAACAAAGGTTGAAATTTATAATTATTTAAAGATATTTTAGGCCCGGCGCGGCGTTGAACCGTGAATAACGTATGATTTTATGGACTTAATGAGAACGTACAACGGAAGATAGAGTTATATAATTAAAAGAATATTTCCGTGGAACATTTTCATGGCGATCTTACCTCTCATATTCGTTTAATTTCTAAGTAGTTTGCTTAGCGCAACAGCCTGCAAGTGTTCAAAAATCTAGCTTAAAAATTTGAAAATACTCTTTATTTTAAATAATGCTAAACATATACTTTTCGTTATGATTTGTACCAAAATTTCTTCAATGGTTTCCTCTAATGGATTGCAATGGCAGCATGTGGTTATCGTATAAGTACATCTCATAACATACATAATTATGTCACGTTTTCAATCGTGTCGATTGCATAATTTTCTATTTCTAAGGCACAGAAATTAACCAATTGCATAAAATTGATGAAGGGGTGAAAGAGCAGATCACCATTTGCAACTTTCGGCTAATGAAATTAATAACGATCGCCGATCGACAACAGCCAAAAATTATTTCAAAGTGCAAACCAAAACTTGAACTGCAAGGAAATCTAACTGTAGCCAAAGAGTTTTTAGTATTGTGAAAAAGTAAAAAAAAAAAAAAACAGAAAGGCGCGCAAAAGTAACAAAGAGAATAAGTAACTGCAAAAGCAAAATTTGTAAAAGCTTTTGCTTTGGCAAAAATAGGCGAGAGTAAATTTAAAAATTAGTAACTGCAAAAAACCAACAATTGCACACTCAAACAACAACAAGGCGCGCAAGAGTAATAAAAATTATTAGATGCAAAACGGAATTAGCAACAACAATGTTGCAAATTGAAACTCCCTCAACAATAGCAACAACAACAATAATAACAACGGTCGAGAGAACTGTGCTGATGAAATAGCAACAACAAATGAAGGCAACGGGTTTAATTGCTAGCGCAACCGCAACAACTAAAAACCAGAGAGGTCTGTGCTGAGCTTTTTCATTACCTGAGAAAGTCAAATAAGAACAAAAAGTCAAAATGCTTTCATCCAACGGTGAATTAATTTTCTAGTGCTCATTGGTGGTGGCACTTTGCACACTCCAAGCAGCTACTGAAACTTCATTAACTAATTAGCTGCAGCAGCCGATTTTACATGAGAAATTAGAGTCAGAGAAAAACTAAGAAATAACGAAAACAATTAGGTAAATAAAAATTTTTTTAAATAAATTACCGTTAATTACATACTAAACAACATTATGAAAATAAATACATAGAAATGTTGTACATAGGTCAAAAATCGAAAAATAAATTAAAAAAATAAAAGCAAAGAAAGTTGTGGGTAGGTAAATTACATTCAATATTATAGAAGTAGTACCAATTAATATTGTAATTTATTTATAGGATTAGTAAAAAAAAAAAACCCAACCCTCTTAAGCATTTGAAGTATTAAAAAAAAGAAATAAAAACGCCACATATTTGCATTACCCGAATTTTTTTTTTATTTTATTTATAATAAAAAAAAAAAACTTGTTATTTTATTTTTAATCATATGAATAGCATCTTAATAAACTTATTATATAAACCCTAAGTGTAAATAAATGAGAAACCCCCCCACACGATATTTTGCCACCTCAATTGACGCATTCGTGTTTTTCCTACATAAATTCCATCCCATCGTGGAACGCAACATTTCGTATTTTCAAACATTTATCTGTATGTTAGAATGTACGTATGTATGTATATAAATGAGCACATAAATGGGCGGGCAGTATGGTTCCATGTGAAGCTACAATCGCAATTCTAACAAAAAATCGCAAATAATGGAACTCATGAAAAAAAATTGAGAAAAACAAATTTAATTAAGTTAAGCACGAACCAAAAAAAATCTTAAAGTAATCGGTTGAGATAGTTAATTTTTCACCTACGATAATTGAATGCATTAGTGATCCATGTGGAGGCGACGCTCGTCATTGCTACGTTATGTTATGTTGCTGCTGCTGCACCTACAATCCGAAAAAGCAGACAAAGCGCATTAATAAAAAAATCCATAACTTCTGCAGTGGGAAAAAAACGTTTGAGAATAATGAAATAAACGCGATAAATTAGTGATTTGAAATTGCAAAACGCGATTGTTTGTTGTTCCCTAGCTGAATGTTACTGCGTTGTTATTATTTTTTGATTGTTGCTTCAACCTCCTAATCTTATCACTTAGCAAACTTAAAACAAAAAATATCCCAAAAATAATAACCGCCAATAAAAAACTTGTTATCAAAGCGCAGTTTTTATTTTATTTTTTTTTTTTTAAAGTTTTTCAAGGCATCTTTCTGACATGCATACGATACATTTTGGATTGGCATCGTGTGTTATATGCATCTACTCGCATTTGTATATAAGAAACACACTCTTAGCTTCATTTATATGGATCTGTTGTTATTATTTTTATTTTTTTTTTTTCTTAGAAGCGAAAACGATTCAACTTCGCAGTACGAGTATTAATGAGAAGAGAGTGGAGTGTAATTTATGAATGGATGCTATAAAGTATGTGAGAATAGAGAGATGAAAGGGGAAGAATGATTAAGCATTTCGAGTTTAATTTGAAGTATAGACTACATATATTCTGAATATAGCCCATTTAAAGGTTTTGGTGTTCAGTACAGTAGCTAGAACAGACATAGTCGAGGACTACTCTAGTCACGCTGGGTAAAAACTTCCCCATGTAAGGCAGCACGGTACTGAGGCATTAGTATGTCAAATAAATCATTTCTGACAAAACACTCCATAATAACGTGTAAATTACTGGAGGGATTTAAAAATAATTGTGGACTGAGTGACGGAGTCCTTTCACCGGTAACTGTTTCGCCTGGATGTCCTTGGAACGAGTACATGCCATCAGTAGCTGCTTATGCCATAATATATCGGAGTCATGGGTAGTTGTGATTCCAGTTTTAATGCTGTAGGTAGGTTTTATGTTTTGGGCCTGTGAAACATTTATCGCCTTACGTTTACGAATTGAAGTTTTAAAAGAATCGAACGTCAATAAAGTGTTACACATAAGAATGAAATCATCGCTCATCGAACCCTAAATACCAAGTCAGCCACTCGAGCCTGACTTGAAACAACAAGAATGGCTTAAACTCCATTGATCGATTCCGAAATTTGTGCTGCGTAATATGTGTTAAGTGGTTCGGCATTTAACCTCAACAAAGTTGCATTTAAGACTCAGTTCCGGCTCCACACACACTCATCTGTTGGTGCTTGCTTATTTGGCCAACTTGTTTGCGTAGCTGACTTATGAACGCATTCAAACTTGCTTCATTGGTTTCCGAGATGAATGAGAGAATGAGCTTCCATGCAATTTCGTTTATTTATTTCTTTTTTAATAATCCCCACTCACTTAATTTGCGGCGCTTTTCCTTAGTTAATAATCAAGTAACTGTCTCGAAAATTGTTGACTACTGTAGATCAACGGTCGACGATCGACGATCAATGGCCCACGTATATCAAAGGCTGAACAATGATGCAGCGAAATTTGTGACGATGCTGCTGCTGCTGCCGCCGCCGCCGCCGCCGCTGCGGCTGCTGCTGCTGATGATGACAAGAGGGCGGATAACTTTTCCACGCTGATGAGCTCTCTTTTAATCAGACCGCCGCCCGGCAGTACAAAAGCGGCATTCAGCGACCGTTTATAAGCTATAAACCATAACAAAAAATATATGTACATACTTGTACAACAATTGTGCCTGCACATAAGCGTTTTCATTGTTGGCTGGCGATGACGCCGACGCCGACGCTGACGCCTCGACAGCTGAAGCACGCATTACAGCATAGACCGGCTTCCTATTTTAGGGTTATGCTAATTTTGCAGTCCTGCAGCACTTTAACTGCTCCTGCCGATTGCCGATAGCCGATAAGAACAATTGCTCACATTGCTCGGCAATCGCAAGCTTTGATTAATTATTGATTCAGTGGTGCACGTTTGATCAAGTCCCTTGCATGGGGCTGCCCAAAGCAAATCAGATGGCCCAGCATCGTCTGATTTAATGTTATGGCCATGCCGTCAATCTTCGTGTGCCTCTTGCATGCATATGAATATGTAAAATGTGTATTTTCATTACTATTTCGATACGTTTCTATTTTGCTCGGAATGGCTTGAAATTGAGTTGGGGTATCGTATCGTATCGTATCGTATCGTATCGCATCGTATATAGCATTTTTCCTCTTGGCAGTGTATTAGGAAAGTTAAATGAGCTTATAAAATCTTTTAGCTACCGCACAACGCTTTCAAAATTCAACACATACCGAGACAAAGACGGCTACTGCGGCAACGTCGGCTACTGCGGCTACTGAATGATGCTGTGGTATATCCGTAAATACCCTCGGGTGTATTAGAAATAAAAAAGTAGAAATTTATGAAATTGCTATTATTAATGATTGTAAACGTTTTTCTTTTTATTTATTTTTTTATCTGTTTTTCATTTTATTTCTTTGCATTCATTCACTGTGGCCGTATTGACAAGCGTTTATTAACGATTTTATAATAGTTGGAATAAACCATTGACCATCAACCCATTGTACATGAATGGTGAACGGCATGGATAGATTTGATTCAAATAGGTTTGGCTGGGACAGTTGAAGGTTCATAATAGAAATCGTGACTGTCGGCAAAACTCTGTTAAAAAAAAAAAACTCATGTTAATGTTTTGAATTATCTTTTATTTTTTCTGTTTTGTTTTAGGGCAAAGTTGAAATCATTGGCAACAATAGCCAATGAAGCCAAATGGCGGCAACGGCTTTTCAATAATGAAACTGATGAAAAAAAAAAAAAAAAAAAATTAAAAAACGGTTGTCATATTTGTTTAAGACAGGAAGCCTCTTTACATAATTGATCAGTTTATAGATACAGGCAGATAATCTGACAATCGGTCATTCGGCCAGTCGAGATGGCCAGCCACCAAAGTATTAATTATAACCGCTTAATTATCGGCCAATGTGCGCCATACCACGTGCTACTTGAGTGCGATCACTCGAGTATTGGTTTCTTCAGTTTTTAGTGCGTTTCGGTTTTGGGTTTGGGTTTGGGTTTGGGTTTGGGTTCGGGTTCGGGCTTGGGTGTAGGTTTCGGCTAAAAACTTAACAAAGCGATTGTTGTTGCTTATAATTTCCGTACTTCTGGGCATTGGTGAAGCTTCTGTATCTCAGTTGCATTCAGTTTGCGCCTAATTTGAATGCACTGACGCATTGAAAAACTTAATTATTATTATTTCTTTCTTATATGGAGTTTTTTTTTTCCTTTTTTAATTTTTATTTTTTTTGATTACTTTTGCTTTGAAAATTGTTTTCAACAAACAGCAAATTACTATGGAGAGCGAAAGTTGGCAATCTAACCACAAAGTAAATGACTATATTATCGAAGCAATTTGCTCATACAAGCGAAAGTTTTTGTTCCCCGACCTTTTGTGCAAACCTAGGATGGGATGGGTATGCGTATGATGAGTAGAATTATATTGCGTATCACAAACGATAATTAAAAATTGTTGTTTGGGCTTTTATGCGGCCATCCTCATCGCTAATAGTTGTCAATGCATTTTTCTCATGCGGTTAATTCTGCCTGACAGGGAATCATTCTCGGCCTGATGGCTGACACTAAAGCGTACAAGTAAAAAGCATTCATTGCGTGTAATAAATGATACCAATTGAGTGCGTAACCAAATGCATAACGTCATTGAAAGCATTTTAGCTCATGCAGCAGGGGGAGTGCGCGCACGCACAAGGGCGGCGTGGATACGCTCGTGCATAGTCAGTAAATTGGTTGCTTTCTTGGTTACTTTGCACAGCGGTCGTGTTTAATGATTTGCGGAAAACTGTTTCAATTTTTTTTTGTTTTTTTTTTATTTTTTTTTATTTTTTGTTTTCTTCTTTTGTCATATACTTTTAGTTATTGTTGCCATGTTTTTTCAAACTTCATCTGTACGCATTTTAGCAAATTACCAGTTTCCGTTCGTAAATGTAGCTATTTACCTTAAACAATTATTTCAAATGCCGAGCTAGCAGAAGCTAGCCAACCGCCTTGGAACTGAAATTGGTATGAAAGCATTAAAAAATGCGATTCCCTGAAAAAGCTACGCATTTGTTATATTAATTTATGGAAACAGTGAAGCGTAAACGCACGTCAAAGCAAGCAACGCGAATGCCTCCTCTGTGCGTACGACAATCGCCCGCTACTTGCAGAGTGACAAGACAGAGAGCGCACTAGTGCAACAGTCAAAGGGCTGTAGAGTGCTGCACTCTGCTACACGCACAAGCGAACAAACAAGCAAACAATCAAATCTATGCGATTTAACAGTTAAATGCGTAGGTATACTTTATACACATTACTTTCAACTAACGCAATAATAAAGCTTTGATTTATCTATAAACGTATTTTTATTTGTTTCTCTTTTTGTTTTTTCTCTTTTTTTTTTACTATTAACAGTACTAAAGTATTAACAGTAAATAGTAAAAGTAATGCCAATTAGATGCAATCCATTGAGCAAATCTTCGAAACACAGGTGCAACATGTGAGTGAAATCCTTGAAAAGACACGTTAAACCGATACTAAAGCCCAACAACTTCGCACTAGAAGCTATGACAAAAAAGCGACACTCACAACTAGTATGAATTCAGATTAGCATAATATGCAGTGTGCAAAAGTGCAAAACTTGTTGGTCATGTGGCCTGGCAATTCGTGTCAAAATGAATTTGAATTTGGGGTCGCGTAGGATATGGTTATCGGATTGGTCATTTCGTGCTGTCTTTGCAGCGATTCTTTGTAAATTCCAAGCACAACGACATTCAACAAGAACAAAGTAGGTAAGGAGCATTTAAAAGCAAAATGTTTGTGTTAAATGCGATTAATTGCGATTTCATATTTTTTATGTAATCATAATTGTTATCATAAATGCATATAAACCAAAAGTAACGACAGTCGCACAAAAACAACAACAACAGCAATAACATGAACAGAACGGCGCAACAGCACAGCAACAAACAGGCAACGCTACACACGCAGCTGCTTTTGCAATGTCGGCAGCATGGCTGACGGTTTACGCAAGGGTTGACACAAGCTTATCGCGCTTTGGTTTTTCTTTTCATTGCGTTTTGTGAGTTTTCTGCCTTGAAACAAATTGTGTGCTGCCTTTTATTTTGTGTTTGTTGTGGCTGCAGCTCATGCAATATTGCTTTATGACTCATAACATCACGCAACTTAGCGTTATACTTTTACATGTTTTCTTAAAAAAAAAAATAAAAATTTGATTAATGTCGAAAGCAAGAGAAAATTTTATATGGTACGCATATGAGTCAGAGGCAAATAGTTATGACCCTTTGCTGATCACTTTGTGTGAGAATGGCGAGAAGTAAGAATCGCAGAAAACGGTTCCTGCGACTGTCTCTCAAATTAGTCAAAGCGAAATGGGTCACTTCCGTTTTATAAATAAGTGCAAGTGAATGCTTATATGTTTGCTAAGCATAGCAACTTCTTAATGCTTCGTCCCGATCGAATTAACTTCATAACATTCCGATCAGTTGTACGAACAAACCGCAAGCCATCCTCGCTTTAGATATTATCAGGATCATTTTTCTTCGATGCGTTTTCAAATGTTTCAACTTGGGGGTCCATCCACCTCTTCGACAGGTGAACACGTCAAAAAAAAAGAAGAAAACAAAATTTGAAAAGTTTTAATTAAAAATCATATTGTGACCATACTTCAGACAACAGTCGACCTTGGAGTCTCTTTCAGGTGGAAGCACAACTTTTGGCGGGCTTGCTGAGTTTCTTGCACGAATAGCATCGCATCGTTGTTTTTAAAGGAAAGCTTCTTCGGGTCGAAATGTGTTCCGGAGCATTATAACGGATGATAAGCCATGTGTTTCTGAATAAGATATGGATGTTGTGAATGGATTCACTATTACAGATTGCTTCTACTGACGATTGGTGTTTTCGGTTCTTTTACTTTGCCCTTTTTGGGCAACTGTTGGCACGTTTAGGAGTCACGCGGGTGCGTTCTATTTTTGATACTTGAAACACTTAAGTCAGAAACGTCCTGCGTAAACGGTTCGTTGACTTTAAAGCCGCAGCACCAAAAGCAAACAAAAATAATAAACACAGAAGTGTCAGGTAAAGTGTCAGCAACAGCAAGAGTTGGGAAAACCAACAACAACAATACACAATAAACAAAAAGAAAAACAAATAACAAACGGCAAACGACAATAAAACCAATTAACAGATTTTCATTTAGTTGAAGGAACGTAACGATAAACCAAAATATTACATATTAAATTTTAAATAAGCAAAAAAAAAAGAAAAAAAAGGAAAAACGAAACAAACAAAAAAACAAATGTCACAATAAACACAAAACGGTAAAAAAGTCGAAAGCGACAACAAGATACGCACAACTTAACATGAGCGCATTTAACGCAGCCGACTAACCCCTGAGAGTTGTAATCTACTCGAACGTACCCACAGCAGAGTGCGATGTCTGAAAACAAACTACGTACAAAAGTACCAACACCGACACCAACACCAACACCAACACCATCACCATCGAGCACAACCAACACTGGGCAATTGGACAAAAAACCGGAAGCGATGCTTATCAGTCGGAGCTGCGGTAGTCGCAGCCGCAGCCGCAGTCGCAGCAGCAGCAGCAATACGCGCGACAGTGTTCGGTGTTCGCTGTTCGATGTGTTGCCGAGCTGCAGTGTCCGATACTACGTAGAAATCCGAATAATCGTGTGCGGCTTGCAACGGTTGGTGTTGTTGATGCCGAGCAAACCGAATAAAATATTTAAATGAATGCGAAAGCAACAACAGTCTATTCCAGCGGCGAGAGAATGGGAGTAAGCGAACAAATAAAGTGCGCGCCTGCGCAGTTGATAGATTAACTAATGTCTCGTTTTAAGCCAGGTACTTGTTTTAAATTGTTCAACGACCTCATTTACATATCCCACAATAACAAGTCAAACCGAAAAAAAAAATAAAAATAAAAAAACATGAAAACAGCAAAAAGGACAGCAATACCATTTATCGGAGACACACTCACACACACACTCGCATAAGCCAAATCCACCACATACAATTATCACGCTTGAGAAATCATTTAAAGGTTTCTATCGCGCGAAAACAACAAACGAAAATTGTCTTCATTTTTATTCTATTGTCGGTTTATAGTTTTTTTTTTTTTGTTTTTGTTTCATTTTTATGTTTTTTTTTTTTTTGTTCTTTTGCAAGAACAAAACTGAAATTAAATAAAAGCGTCTAGTTTGGCAGAGGAAACAGCAAGAGCGAGGAAAACTAGAATGAAAAAAAAATTGGTCGAAGCGCTTTTCAAGATGACTTTAATGTAACTCAATTTTTTTTTTTTTTTGTTTTGTTTTGTTGTATTTGGTTAATTATGCTAATTGCCTTTAAATATGAATCAAAAAGGTACAGGTAAAATAGTTGCGGCTGAGTGGTTTCGGATGCGGTACGCACGTGGAATGAATGGCTGAACATTTTTTACTGAAATTCAGATCATTCACATCATCATATTTCTGAATATTTATGAGTGAAGCTTGAAAATACACAGAAATTATGTAATGTTTATTTCTGACTAGTAAATGCTCAACGTAAGCTGCTCCGTATTTTTTTTTTTTTTTTTGTTTTACTTTTGGATGTTTGAATATGCAATATTGCAGCTATTCAAAACAAGAAGACAGGATTCTTAATGGCAATCAGGATTAGAAACCACATCCATTCTCAAAACAAACTGCAGGCATGAAAGCAGTTTTTCGTTGAAGACAAAACGAAGTCTGGATTTGACGATATATAGATGCAAAATTTAAAGATAATTTGCTACAGTTATTCCACTGAAAACCTCCAACAAATGATTTTAGATGTGCACAGAGCTCTGGATCAAAAAGAAGTCTAAGGTTATACACAAAAAGCAACAAAAAAATCAATTAATCACTCAATTATATTTTATATAAGGTTTGCGTTTAGTACAGATTCGGAGGAAGTGCAATAAATCACAACAAAAAAAAAAAAAAAAAACAACAACAACAACAACAGAGTACATGCAAAAAGTATTCACTGTCGTCTACAGTGACACTGCAGACTATCGCAATCGACGCGTCCCTTTGCACACACTTGAGTGATCATTTGAAATTTGCGGTCTGGTAGCCCAAATGAAATCCTGTCCTTGCAGCACATATTCTCTTGTTTGTTATGCAAATTTTCTGCTATATCCCTTTCACTTTAGCGCACACGCTTTATTATCATTTCATGTTTGTAAGTTTTTTATGTTGTGCAAAGGAATTATAATCATCAAAGGCCAATCGTACGTAACAGCAAGAAATTAGTCAAATGATAATTTATAAAATTATTTGAACAGCGGTTATTATTTTTTAATTTATAATTTCTTTATTTGCATAACGCATGTATATGCTCATACATATACACAGTGATGTGAAAAATATTTGGGACACCTTCGGCATTCATTTCAAAAGTATATTTCGTAAGCTATGCAATAAGCCATTTCTTTTTTTTTTGAAGCATTGTTGTGTACGTTAAATACGAAATAACAAAGTCTTTTTGGTGTCGCAAAGTGTTGTGTTACTTGTCCTTTTCGAAATAGCATTGAGAAAGTCCTTCGCATGCATGAATGCATGTAACTATTTTAACCAATATCAGACTAAATTTTCGTGAAAGTCAGCAATTTGTTGGTAGCTGAAGTCCTTAAATTTCCGCTTTCCTTTAAAAATGTACAGGCTTATATTATTTGAAATATTAGAAGCATACATATATGTTCATATATACTCGCATATGCATAAGCATAGGTACATTGCTTTAATACGCTAATATAAAAATATATGGACTTTAATGACTATTGGAGTTCCTACAAACTTTTCACATTTTAATTATCAAATATCAAGCTTCTATTAATATATAAACTGTTCATTGCTATTATAAAATTAAAAAAAGTATTCCTAGTGTCCCTTTTCGCTTTCGCATCACTGTACACATATACCATATACTCCGCTAGCTATGCGTTGTTCTTTCGTTTTTTCATGCTGCGCTATCACAAGCGAGAGATTTTGTGCTTTGTTAGCCAAGCGTAAATGTTTTGTTTTTTTCTTTCTTTTTTTTGTTTTTTTTTTTTTTGTTTAAATTAATTTTAAAGCATTTTTGGCGACACAAAAATTTTTGTCAAATTAACATTAATGTCCCAATCAGCGCAGATAACAACGGATGATGGAGTGCCAAGAGAACGAAGGTAACGGGAGAAAGAAAATTTTTATTAAATTTAAACTGTAATTTTACTTTAAGATAATTTTATTAAATAGCAATAATTTAACTCATTCTAGTTGAGTGCTCGGGATTATTTGTCTTTTAAAAAAAATTTTAACTTGAATTTGGGCTATTTTTTGTTTTAATTCGAAAGCAATTAAAAGTTGGTAGCTAAGACAATAACGTAATTTAAAGTTGTTAACTTTTTTTTTTTATTTTGTAACATATTTTGCCTTCTCTGTTTCTCTTTCGCTCTCTCACTCTCTCTCTCTCATTTGTGCACTTGTTTATCTCTTTCTCTTATCGCATAGGTGCAATTTATTATTTGTTGTCATTCTTCTTTTGTTTTTTATTTTTGTTTTTTTTTTTGGCAATGCGTCTAGACCGGATGTTGATGAATTTAATTTAAAAGCGCCATTTTGCTCAGTCGAATTTTCCAGGGACAACACTACACTTTCATAACAATAACCGAAATTACGGCAATACATTTCAACGCCGATATCCACACAGCACATTCCCCCACTTGACCATCGATGCAGAGTAACCCGCCCAGCCACAATCGGGAAAGTGTGCGCGATATGGGCGCCAAAGACAAAGCAACCAAAAATAACTCAACAGTTACAGATGTGTCTGATGTGCCTGATGATGTTCCCTTCGCTTGGTTTACATCTCGTTTAACAAATTATGTGTGCTTCTTTTGTAGTTAGGTGTTTTAATGATTTTGATATTCTGAGCTTTTGCCTTTATTTTCATTAGCGTTAGATTAAAAGATTTATTACTATAAATTATAGTACTTTGGAGTGATAACATTTCCGTTTTTCTTAGGTTCAATTTAGCTCGGTTTGAATAAAACGCAAACAATAAAAGAACCAAGTGGAATGGAATGATGGTGGAATGGAGTGATGGCGGAGTGGAGTAACATATAACAACAAAACAAATTAGTCTTGTGTTAAATGATTGAAATCCAGCTTCAAAGCAGTCTCAAAGGCACCAAATGTAAACCAACAGACCCCAGTAGACGCCGCGGCGAAACTTAAAACAGAAAACTTATAACAAAATAAAATGAAACGAAACGAAAAGACCATTAAAATCAAATTCATTCTAACACCCAATTTTTTCACTCTCTCGCTTTGTGGGACTCGCTTAACTGCAGCTTTGTAACTTTAAATATACACAAACACGATTAAAGGCGATGATTGCCGTTTGGTTCTACCCTGTATCTCTGTTATACTCATACACTCGTAGCATGCATCACTGCTGCGCTAATGTTCATTTATTTGCATAATTCTTTTTATGTCTATGTATTTATTACCATCAACCAAATAGAAGCGAAAAAAAAACCACCGCATTAGCCTGCACCGATCTGAGTTTATTTAAGCGTACACTTATATATTTCTTACCTCGTCTCCACGGCAACAACCGACACAACCTGGTTGGCCGTCAAAGTTTTTGTTTTTTAAGCTGAACTGAGTTAAGTTGTGCGCCATGTCTCTATGCTTATCGTTAACCGCAATTTTCGCTCCTACTTAAGATTAGATTATTAAAATTGTATACTCATTTATATTACATTCAAATCACTGAAGCGTTAGCCAAAGTCTGGCATACGAAATGAAATGCAAGCTTCGCGGTCAGCTAGCATCACATGACCCTGTACCTGTGCCTGTCTCTGGCCCTGACCCTGGCCCTGTCCCTGTCCCTGTCCCTACATTCTTGCATACAAAGTTGAGGAAGTGTGACAATAACTCTTAGCTCAAATTACTATAAATCATTTACAAATTCCACTTTTCTCCTTTGCTTTGTTAATTTCATTTAATGTTTGCACACCTTTACACTCCCACCAAACGCTGACCCTACTTTAGGCAACTAATTTTAATAATGTGGTTATAATAATCGCGCCGCTTCAGTTCATAATGGCCAATGTATTGCAACACCCTCGTTCCTACGCTCTTCGCTCTGCGCTCTGCACTCTGCCTGAAATTGTGTCAAACTTTACATTTAACTAGTACACCAAGGTTCTGTCAATCCCCTTACTCAATGTCTGCTTTACACATCAAAAATATATATATTTTTTTTTGTTTTTGTTTTTTTTTTTTGTTTTCTTTTTTTTTAGACTATCGTAATAAAAGTTACAGCAGCGATGAACAGGTGTGTGCCTTCTTCCCTGCTGCCCATCATGTTTATGCCAGCAGTCATTTGCTTATTCGGTCATTCGCTCGTTTCTCTTGTAAATTTATTGCTTGTTGAATTTTTGAAACTAGCCGAGTTATAATTTGGTGCTACATTTTCTTTAATTTCATTTTATCATATGATACACGGGTATGAATGCGAGCTTCAAATCAACTGTAATTAAACAAAAAAAAAAAAATTGTGAGATTTTCATTTTTTCTAGTTTAAGTATCCGACGTTACTCGGGCGTATACAGACATAAAACGTGCCTATGTAATATATTTTTGAAATAATTTTTACAGCGCCATGCAAAATATTTTTCAGATTTGTAATTTTTCATTTATTTTTTTTTTATTTATTTGTTTTTTTAGTTATCTTGTAACGAAAATTCAAAACCGGTAAACTGAATGTTTAAACAAATACTATACAAAAAATAGAAAAACTGAAAATATTTGAATAAACCAAATTTGTCATATTTAATTTATTTGATTATTTACGTTTAAAGGGAACAGCCCATTAAATATTTAAAGCCTTAAAAATACTTTTCATTGTATTTTCCATACACGTAAGCTTTATTATTGAAAACTTAAAAAATGATTCGATTTACTTTCATGAAAATAAAGTTTCTCATTTATTAAACACATTTTTGAAGATAATTGAAATAAATACATAATTTTATTTATGTGAATGCCTTTTTTGTTGCTTAAAATGCGTTAAAATTGTATAGAAATTATTGCCTCGTTAAGCGAATTGAAGCTGATAAGTAAGCTATGGATCTGTAGATTTCTGAGTAGAAATTTGCCACGTAACGCCTTTTAAAATGTGCTGATGCTTTGTAAAAAAATATAAATAATTTAGTCAATAGAATTCTTCTTATTTTTTAAAATAGAAAAAATCAGGTGTATCGGTAGTTAATTCCTTTGTGCCATTATTATGTACAATATGTTATGATGATATTATTAATGCGATATTATTCTCGAAGCAATTTTGAACAATAGAATCACAAGAGAAAAAGGCGTTTAAATGTGAGTAGAAAAAAATAAACACACGAACAAAGTGACAAGCGAACAAGAAAACCTGAACAGAACGTGTGAGATTACAGACCAGTCATCACAGTACGAGTATAAAGCGAAACAAGTAAGCAAAAATAGTAAAAACAAAACAAAAAAATAAAATAAAATGTAATACATTTTCTCAGCCGTTTTTGTATTCGTGTTTTTTTTTTTTTTTCTATGGACATTGTGAAAAACCGCAAGTTAAAATTAACTACAATTTAAATTAAGGAGATTTAAGTTGTGGGTTAATTAGTTACAATAGATTAAATTTCACAGATTTCGAACAATTCAAAAGACGCCGCAGAACAAACAACAAAGGAAAGCATCGCACGAAAGCATCTAAGTAAAGCAAGTCGAGCTGCGAACGCACTGGAGGTTAGCTAGGAGCAGTGAAACCCGAACTGCACTAAACGGAAAATATATTCGCAGTTATGATTGCTTTACTTGCAGTAGCTAAAGTCATTGATGCCAAGTAGTACTGTAGACGCAGGTGCACACATAAGTCCATATATAGTGTAGAATTATTAACTGACAGGACAAATAAATAAACTTATATAAGTTATTTTTATTTGCATTTTATATATTATTATTATTTTCATTATTATTTTCATTATTATTATTATTATTATTATTATTATTATTAATATCATTATTATTATTATTATTATTATTATTATTATTATTATTATTATTATTATTATTATTATTATTATTATTCTTTTTATTATTATTATTCAAGTTAGTTCATTACCGGCTTACACAGCGAGAAATACCTGTATTTGTTCCGAAACGTTGACTTTATACTTAAAAATCACTTGAAACACAATTTAGTTCATTCTGCGTTAACAAATATTGAGCATTGCAAAACATGTATTTTCGAGATTATTTGAGTAGGGTGCCGATGTTGCTTCATTTAAAGCAATACTTGAACTTTGCTAAGTATTAGATCATTAGACATTATGTCTAATGATACAGCTATTTAGTGCCTCTGATTAAGGCATTTCGTGGCAGCTCTCAAATTTTCACTAGTTTTTGTGTGACTGCTTAGTATGATATAATATGGGGAACGTAAGCAATTTGCCTGTATACGATATAAAAAATGCAGCAATTATAAACGAATTTCGTACAGTGAAGTCAATTTGAGTCGGCGCAAAGTTTTAGTATTGTGCGCAGTCAGTGATGATGTAGCGTGTTCGCTTGAGCTATGACGATTTTTTTTTTTTTTTTTTGTTTTTTTCATTTTCCATCTTTCTGTATTCTTATTGAAATTGTTTAAATTCGCTCTTATTTTTTTTTTTTTTTTCATATAAAGTTTACGAAGCGTTAACGAAGCATTAAAGCGCACATTTAACAAATTTACTTAAAACTGCATAAATTTCGACGACGAAGCGCGATTTCCTGAATGGCAAGGAATAAATAGTAAATTTACATAAAACTCTGTTGTGCCGCCACAACGTTTAAAACTGTATAATTTTTAAATTAATACAACAGAAAAAAAGCAAACAGAAATATTAATATTTAAAACAGAACAACGGAAGCTTTCTCAACCGCCGAGGGGGCAACTGGTGAGACGACTTAGGCCTCAGCCAACACTTTCGAGAAAGAATACGCGAATCCGAAGCAAGGCGATCCAAGAAACTGAGTTTCACTGCGTCTACGTCGGCATCATGCTGCAATGAACAAGAGGTGACTCAAAGATGTGCGCACATTTTGAATTCACATAACACAATGACGTCACAAATTCGTATTTTCCACGGCATCAAGAAACAGGGTTGCAGCAATCGATTTTGTTACGTTTTACAAGGTGAGTTCCAAAGTAAACAGGACTTTTTGAATCTAGCACCCTCTAGTGGCGCCATCTATATGTCAACTGGTGCGTTAGAATCTGCTATCGTTTATCGACTTCCAGTAAAAATTTCATGACATTTCATCTATTGGAAGTGAGGTTATTGCGTTTTAAGTGTCAGTATGTTTTTGTCATCGGTGCAAGCCTTTTGAATGGCCTCTACGTCTGCATAACGCTTTCCTTTCATCGGCAAATGCATTTTTCCGAAAAGGTAGAAGTCGCACGGTGCCATATCAGGTGAATACGGGGAGTGGTTGATGGTTAAAATGTGATTTTTGGTCAAATAGTCGGACACAAGCGTCGATCGATGAGACGGCGCATTATCGTGCAACAAACGCCAACTTCCATCTTCTCGCACCGATGACAAAAACATACTGACACTTAAAACGCAATAACCTCACTTCCAATAGATGAAATGTCATGAAATTTTTACTGGAAGTCGATAAACGATAGCAGATTCTAACGCACCAGTTGACATATAGATGGCGCCACTAGAGGGCGCTAGATTCAAAAAGTCCTGTTTACTTTGGAACTCACCTTGTACTTCTACTCAGCTGAAAATGTCAAATAAAATGATATTATAAAAAGATATATACAAAGTATAAGTATATATGGTATATACTATATAGAATACCTTTATTTCTTCAAAAATTCTTTTTTAAATAGGTCAAAAAATAAAATCTGAATTTACAATAGCCTCAGAGGACAAGTATTGGTGTTTCTGAATTTTTAAGTTTCCAAGTATTGTTTTTGAAAATTGCATTTGAATTTTTCCAAAATAGGCTTGCAGCCATTAAAAATCTTAAAGCTTCCCAGCATCGAATATTTAAACTTGAGGCAATGCACTCTCTCATTTTGAACGATCTCTAAGCATGCCAAATGATGAAACTGCGACTCCAATGCGTCAAGATCATTGCATCATTGGTAAATATTGCACTCGAAAAATGTCAACGACTTCATCGGTAGCAGCCACAGCGTATTGATTGTCCCCCTTGTTCGCATGCGCATTCGGTATAAGCTGATTAAAATTTGACACTATCTACTTAGACAGTTTAAATTTATCAATTGATTTTATCGCCTTTATAATTGAGCGCAGCCTTAACGCGATGATGCCCTACACGATCGGACGGATTTCAATTAATTTGGATGGTTCTTCGATTTCGTGAACAGCAGCCAGCGAATAAATTCGATGCTTTTTCAAACACTAAACTGAAATTTTGATATGTCGTAAGCCTCTTGAAGACTCTTTGTTGAGGTGTTCAACTTCGCAAAGGCCATCGCCAAAGCGGCAGGAGGATGCCAGAAAGGAACACGTTCAAAGCAGATAGCAGATAGAGGCTCGATCTCGTCTTCCTTCAGTGGCAAGTCATAGACGCGCTGTCAATATTCGTTAAGCCATTTCATGTGTCATTTTTATGCTAAAGTGTCAAACTGGACAGCATCGGAATATTTGCTGTTGGGTTGGCCGCGTAAGTCATATACACTGAAACCAGCAATCAATTGGAAAATACTTGCAAATTTTAAGTATGGCTTACGACACGGGTAATCCATTCAGGAGATCTACATATTTGCTAACGAAAGCTTTTCCGATATATTTTTTTTTTTTTGTTTTTTGTGTCTAGGCGCAATGGTTTATAAGCCAATTATTCACAGTTGGCAAAAATCTTGTGGCTAATAATCTAATTTTCTTTTAAAGCAATTAGAGGCCTATTAAATGTTGGGTCGGATATGTTTTTCAATTCTTAAGCTTAGACATAGGTATGTTATATAGAATAAATTCAAGAAAATATAATGACATTAGCCAGCATTTCTTCATATTCACTGCTAAGTTCTTTTGACAGTAGAAAACTGTAAACAGCATATATGACACTAAGCACCCATATGTTGACAATGTTTAGTGATCCGCGTCAGCCAATGATTAACTCTTATGTTGTGAAGTGTGTTTTGTGTGAATGCATTTTATAGTGACTAAGTTTGAGTTTTTCGATGAAACGCTAACAACTGTTGCTGGCCCATTATGAGTGTTGACTCCTCAACTATAATGCTGCATTGAGCAAGAACTTCTAATAATAGTATTGACCAAAAAAAAATGTATTATATGCCATCTTGTTTTAACGCGTCGTTAAGCAAATTTTTTTTTTAGGTTTGCAATATATTTGACTGATACAAAAAAAAAAGAAAAAAGGAAACTAAAATAATATTTCTTGAGAGGAAACACTAAATCTGTTTCTAACACCGCCAGTTGTAGATTTAATATATTGCAAAACCCAGACAAACGCTGAGTTTATCTGTTTAAGGTATAAGGTCAGTGACAGTCTTTTTTAAGGTATTCGCGTGCCCAGTCAACTTCTTGAAGCGTAGCATGCGCTGACTCTGACTTTATCTGCTGCATTATGAAAACAAAGGCCATGGAATAGGCAAATTTTAAATAATTTGTTAAAAGTAGCTATAGAAAGGAAATATTCCGGATTATGGATTGCGGGGGCTGGAAAAAAGAAGCGTTGTTAGTAAATAAATCATAAAAACACTTAAGTTTACTTTGCTAATTTACAATGCTCGCTATGTGATTTGTTTTTTTTTTCTTCATTTTTTTGGTTTTATTTTTTTTGTTTTTTTATTGTTTTTTGTTGCCATACTTTTTCATTTCGTCGTTATCTCGCTTGACTGTTGCTCAATAAACTTGTTCTCAATGCGGCGGAACAAATTATAAATCGATTCTGACATTTCAATTGACAGTCGCCAATGAGCAAGTTTATTTTCAAACGTATTGTGAAATATTTATCCACTGAGAAAAAACCATTAAATAACAACGACAACTACCTCGAAAAGGCAATACGCATGCCCTTCCAGGCAGGTAATGACAAATTAACGAAACAATAAAATCAAATATGTATTCAGAAAAGGGAATCAGCAAACTGAAATGAGATTAATTAGTTGCGTATTAGAGATATTTTTTCAATTATTTAAAGTGTTCGACTCCGTTTTTGATTTTGTTTTTTTTTTTTTTTTTTCGGCTTACGGCTTCATGAGGTTGCTTTGACAAGATATGAAATCAAAAAAATCAAAGTGATATCAATAAAGAGATAAAAAAAAATCAATGTAAGCTGTTAAGTGAAAGCCAAACGAAATGAATCGATTCAAAAAAAAAAAAAATAAAATATGAAAAAAAAAATCAAAATCAATCGAAGCCAAGTGAAACGATCAATGAACGCGCCAAACGATCAATGAGGCGTAATCTAAAAGAGAGAGATATAGAGACAGAGAGAGAGAGAGAGAGAACATGAGAGATCGACAAGGGTAAAGAATGAAAGCGATGGCTTAAGCAAATAACAAAACTACGCAACGAAAAACGCTAAGCAAACACGATACTTTTTTGAAGGGTCTAAGACGATGCATTTGTTGTGCTCAACGTCTTTCTTCACTCGCGCACAGTCGAGCAGTCCGTAAGAGCATTCTTTAAGCTGCTTAGAGGATTAATATTTTGAGACGTTTGACACGTTAACGTGTCGCGCATTCCAGTAAACAAAATAAACAAACAAAAAGCAGACAGACGTACCGGCTCGCACTGGAAGAACAGCTGACAAACGGCAAGACTTGTGATATACCCGATCCTTGCATAAAAAAACGCGTTCGGGCAAGCGACTCTGCTGACGCTTGGTAGCCAAATTCCTATAAATAACTTGGCGCAATATCACTTAAAGTCACATACATACGTACATAAACCTGTGAAGGTACTGTGGCAGCAGGTGCGTAGTGTTCACTTCAGCTGCGGACTGACCAACTCAGCTCAGCTCAGCACAGCACAGCACAGCTCCTCAGCTCAGAGTAGCAGGAAAAGGTCTTCAAGTTCCATTTGCCATTCAGCAGCGTCAGAACGCAGTACGTACTTCAAACACTTAATTGCTTAATTTGATTCTATTTTGTTTCCTTCTTTTGCTTTGACTGAATGACTTTTGGCGCTTAGCAATGACGGTGCGGGCTGCTGCTGTCGCTTACGCTCAAGTCACCCCATTATTTGCATTCGACTGCACAGCTTAGTAGGCCAAACCTACCAATGAACGTTGATACGAGTATACATATGTATGTTGGTCTTTTTCGTTGAGCTATTCTCTGTTGCTATGATTTAAAATGCGTGTATAATATTTACGCCCAAAACGTTTTAAGTAAAGAGCTTAATGAAAAATCAAAGGAAGTTATGTTTACGCTGCTAAATACTCCACGCAAAAAAAAAAAAACAAAGGAAACGAATATAAAAGAAAAAAAAAAAAAAAGAAACTGTGTCTTCACCACAGTTGTCTTTTAAAAATATATATATTCAAAGCAAGGCCAGGCCAAGCCAGAGCAGAACATATGTACATACATTAGTGTACATATAAACAAAAGCCATCTCTCGAATACTACCAGCTTCTGTGCACATAAACAGACAGCTAAGCACCTGATGCACTCGAGCTCACTCAGTCGCAAGACATGAGACAGACGCGTTTCAGGCCTACACCCGTGATGCCCCGTTTTAGTTTACTACTAATTTACGCTGATCGAATTTCTTTCGCTTAACTGCTGCTCGATCGAAGAGTCTCGATTCTGGTCGCTTTGCTTTGGTCAGCTGCAGACTTGTTGGCATTTTATCATTCGGAATGTTGCATATTAAGTAAAATGCGACACTGAATTTGATGGGATTGCGATCGGGTTTGATTCATGCAGCTTAAAGTGTTAAAGACCTCGTGGGAATGCCAATGAGCGTGACAGTTCAGTGCGTGAATATAAGGCGCTGACTGGCATCCAGTGAATGACCCCAATGGATTCAGCAACAACAGCAAAACGTATCCCAAGTGTTTCTCAATCATTTACTTTCAATTGTGATTTTAAATTCTGCTACCATATAACTCGAAGTCTCCAATAAAAAACTAAATCGATCGATAATAGATTTTAATTTCCATATAGTTTTGCTTATATCCTGAGCAAATTTATTGTTATGTTTCCGTATATTGCGATTTTAAATTGAATACGAATATCTTTTGAGTGCAATATTATTTAAGCCTTTTACACTTTTCGCATAATGATATGACGTCAGCAGGTGTTCATGCGACACCACACCTAGCGGCAGTATCACAGAACCGATTGGGCTGTTTGGTCTTATGGCTCATCATATCAAAGTGTGACCGATTATCCGCAGCAATTTAATTGTCGATGCACGAAAGATGCACAAAGTTCTTATATTTCTTGTTTGCTATGTTTCAAAAGTTAATTAGCTTACATATTTGCCAATAATTGGGTAGATGTCCAAAAAAATATTCATTGGTCCATTCATGTAGTATATCTTTTATCAGGCTTAAACCTTTAATTTGTCCGAAGTCTTTTCAAATTCTTTTTGAAGCGTTCTGGGGTCTTAAAAAAAAACTGAAAAAACTGTGAAATAGCAGTAATTTCAATTAAAACCGTTTAGAGGTTGCCTTTGGGTGAGAAGTAAAATGAAGGTAGACAGAATGTGAAGTTTTTATGCATTCAAATATTCTGTGCACTGCGCGAACAACTACGCATCAATGAACGGTTTGAACAGCCAAATAAACTTATTGACTCACATTGCTTTGAACGAAAATTTAATAAGGCGATGGAAACTAAGCTACCTGATCACAAACCGCAGAAAATAGAACATTTTTTCGGAACACCTTTGAAAGAAGCGAGCGACAAACGCAGTACAATAACCATAATAACTACAAAACCGTCAATCGATTACTTCAAAAAGGTTACAAAGTGAAAAAAGAATGAAACAAAAACAAAAACAAGACACCAAAAGCTGTCAATGAAATATAATTGCGCATACGCAACAAATTTTGACAGTTCCGTGAGCGATGACAACAGCAATAAAATTCGACAATAACATATGCACGTATCATTTCACCCTCATTGAGAGTTTATGTTTTGCTTCAATTAACAACGCGATATAACAACAACAACAACAACAACAACTTCACAACATAATAAAGAAACAAGCACAACAGAAGATCAGCCGTTGAAAGCGCAAATGAAGCTGTATTGCTTACTTCAAAGTTTAAGAACCGATTTGCAAACAAATAACACCGAAATATAGAAATATCGAAATTCAGCCGAATTCTCATACAAACAAATTTTTTAATTCGTTCATTAGGATATAACACAAATCATAAAACTACCAATTAGATCGACTTATTCTCTCATAAACTGCTCAAATCTGTTAAAGTTTTTTAAACAAATTATGAAAAGAAAAACAACGGTTTTCAATGTTTAAAACTTCCAGTTCATCCATATTAATTAATCGAACCGAAACTTGGAGTGCATATTTCCGGCAAGGTCTTAAGATTATTGTGGAATACGCTCAATAAGTCAATCTGATGTATACAATTTTTATTTTTATGTAAAAAAAAAGAAACTTATTTGTAAATTTTCTTAATTGTTTTCTCCCTTTATTAACGATTTTCTTTATATCTAGCGCCCACAATAATTAAAATTCCTTATTGAGTATTGTGTGCAAAAATTTCAATTTTGTTGTTTTATATTTGCCTTTTTATTTTGATAATTTGTTACCTGTTGCGTTTTGCCACATATTTAAAATACGAATAACTTTTATGCATATGTATCTTTACATCATTTTAAAAGTGTCTCTTTTTAAATTGACCTTTCCTTAGCACATAATAACTCTATAGTTCTTTTTATCATAAATATACATTTATTTTGGCATTCTAGAATGCATAAACTTTTTCATAATATATTATGGTAAACAGTAAATCAGTTTTGGTCGATACCAGCTACAGCTATAAAACAATTGCTCAGTCTAGAAAAGTGGTTTCTATCAATATATGTTTTTACAATGTCAGATGGTACCTTTCATCCGTAGTAATACAATCAAATTGCTCCTTAATATTTTATTTTATCAGTTTTTATCATATCATTACTTCTCCAATATATTTTTAACATTCAAAAATTAATTATAAACACCAAAAGCCAATTTAGTTAAACTGCGAAGCCTAAATGTAAAAGTTACAGTTACATTCGAAAATTGTAAATACGAATTATTTGTTAAATAAAGTTAGAATTAATCGCCACAATTTATACTTGTGCAAACAGAAAAATGTTTATATTGATGTGTTGCTTAATTAAACTTTGTAGCAATTCTTTTCTTAAATCCATCATTCTTACACAAAACTTGGTAAATTATGAATACAATGGTTTTAATTACCCATGCACGCATACAGAGCTACTGCTGCCATAAAATCAAATAATTCACCATGCAAAAGTACTCGTAATTCACCATGCGAGCTCAAGTTGGCATGGCACGACGGAGCCACGTCACCAGTGGTGTGGTGGAGTGTGAAGCAAAGAGATAAAAGCGTTCAAACAAGAACCGAGACAACAACGAACCAGTTTACCAAGCCCGCACATTTCATTTAGGGTACTCACGCAATGTCGCATTCGTCGTGTTTTTGAAAAGCGTAATTCTTGTTGTCTTCTTTAGATACACAGGAACTCATACAAAATGAATGATGGTAGTCAGCTGATTTGAAATATTTGAATTTTATTAAACACACATTGCATGAGAACTATTTTATTTAATATTTTGTTAAAATATTTTCCAAAGAACTCAGTCGATGGTTGGGAAAATTTAGAACAAATAGTCACTATGAGTAAAATAGAAAGTAATCCTAAGACCTTGGGCGGGAGCATCAGTTAAAAAAAAAAAAAAAAAAAAAAGAGTATGCGCGCGCACTCTCTGTGAGAGTTGTTTCATGCGCGCCATAAAAGCAACTAACAAGACAGTAACAACAACAACAACAACAACGTAAAATTGTTCTCCGCTCACAAAACGCATCGAGTCGAACTGCTAAGTTGCACATTTAAACTCCGCCTTTTATTTTCAAATTGATTTAAAGAGTGTTTACTTCTACTGTCGATAATTTCGGTCCAGATTTTGTTTTGTTATTGCCTTTGCATTTTAGCCGTATTGCCATCTCGTTTGCTCGCAATTCATTCGCACCAATGAACGAGAAAAATAACACGGTAATGATAAGATGATGTGGATGATGACGTTGATATAGATGTGGATGGTTACAATAAAAATGACTAGAACTAAAAAGGTTAGCATTTTTTGTTGTAATTCTGACTTTTTAACTTTAGCTTTTGTTTGTGTTTTTTTTTTTTTTTGTTGTTTTTCTTTTTATATATGAAGCCTAAAATTAATTACAACCTCTCCGGAAAACACAACTCCCTTTCGACAACTTTGATCAATTAAATGTTTTTTTCCCTTTATTTCCTCTAACATCGCATATGTAAATATGTATGTTTTAATACCTTGTAAATTTATCTTTATTTGCGTTATATGTCTTTGTTACAATTTAATTTACTTTTTTATGTTTTGCGAATTTTACATTTATTAAGTTTTCGTTGTAGATGTGAAGTGCTTTGGCTTCGTGGGGTGTAATCGTTATGACGACGTACATTTTCTGAGTTTGTAGCAGCATACTTTTTGCTTCATGAGTTTGCTTTTGTGGTGGGTGTTGGGCAATTGCCTGAGTGGCTGAGTGGCTGTTCTCTCATTTTTGTCGTCATTTACAGCACGTGGGTGTTCATGTATTGCAATGCTCGCTTATCTCACACCATGTGTGAGATTGGCCTAAAATGGGAATGTATTCAATTGCGGGTGAGTGAGTGAGAAAGACAGTGGGCGCATTCCATTATGATTTTTACACCTTACCAAAAAACATTGGAATGTTTTATTTATTTATTTTTCCTTTTTTTTTCACTTACTTCACTTCTTTCGTACTTATCCGAGATGCTCTGCACCGCGTCTAGGTGTGTGTGGACGAGGGTATGAATGCGCAATCGAGTATGTGACAGGATGTTAAGTAAAAAGCATATTATAGTTATTTTATGGCATTTTAAGAAAGTTTAAGAATAGTTGGCCAAAAAAAAGTATTATGGAAAGTACGTGATGTAGTTAGACCATGCATGAGAAAGTAAAGTAAAAGAAAGATAAGAGAAAGCATAAAAGGAACAATGGAATCCTGATTTAACTTTAAAATTCTGCCACTGGTGGCTGCTCTTATAATTGTTGCTTTTTGTGCAATTAAATTGATAACCGTATAAGTGATTGCAATAACCGGCCACATTAAATAAAGTTATAAGTATAGATAAAATATTAATATATGACGCCAATATCCCTCATCCCTTATTCCATTTCAGAAATTTTCGAAAACCGTGTTTCACTTTTATGCGCTAAATGTAAAAAGTACAGACCACCAAAAACAATATTAAAGTGATATAAATTTATCTGTTGAAAATACAGTCAAACTTCCCTAACTCGAATCACCATTATCCAAAGAAAAAGTTCGATTTATGGAGACTTCGACTAACAGAAGTTTTTTTTAAAAAAACTGCAATAGTGTATATGTACCTATGCATATTTATATTTAATATAAAATACGAATACATATTTATATACACATATTAATTAATTTCAAATCATATAAGTAGGTACTGTTCACAAGTTACAGAGTACTAAAAAAATAGAAATTTGTGACTGAAAATTTAATTTGTTATTTTCAACAAAAAGTTTGTAAATATTCATTCGAAGTTTTGAAAGCGTCTTCTATGTCGTTCTTGGAGGGGTGAAGAATTATTTCCTCCGCCGCACCCTCTTCATCACTTTCCATTGCACTTAAAATCGGATCCACTAATTCAGAGCTACAATATAATGTTCAATAATGTCTTCGTCTGTAGGAAACTGTGATGGGCAAACTTCATTGTCCACATCAATATGATCCTGAAGAGTAACTTTGGAAGTTATTTTATTTACTGTTGACCATATCTCGTAATCAACTTCCATCAAGTTTCGGTTTTCTTCAATGTGATTCAAGAAAATTAAAGGTAAATCGTCCTCTTCGTTCACATTGATTATTAAGCGCGACTGACACAAAAGAAGCAAAAATAAATGGAAAAGCAAAGCATTAATTTACGAGATTTCCCCGAACGCAAAGTACTTAAAACAAAACACAAAAAATTAAATTAATCGGGGATTTCCCCAAAAAATTCGACTTAGAGAATGCATATGGCAAAATTTTTTTTTGAGTTATGGAGAAATTCGAGTTATGGAAATTCGAGTTACGGAAGCAGAATTGTATGTTATTTGCTGCCTAAACACTATTGCCACAGTTCGAGTTATAGAAAATTCGAGTTACAGGAGTTCGAGTTATGGAAGTTTGACTGTAGTTCTTAAAGTTTTATTTCCAGATCACATTTTAGATATTAAAAGCAAAAAGTTAAAAAAAAAAACATAAAAATCCAACAATTAATTCTTTTTTTTTATCGAATGTCTTAAAATAAGAAGAAGGATTTTATAAACGAAATAAATTTTATTTTAAAACCAATTAATTGCACGGCCAATATTTGTGCGGAATGTCGGCACGATTGGTGGGGAAAATCAAACAAAACTGTGGTCTAGAAATTGGCTAGATAAAAATGCGGTTATGCTATGGTTTTGTTCTTTTTTTTTTTATTATATGCAGTGTGAGGTATTTTATCTTGGATTATTATAATCCGATTTTTCGTTGTTCGAAAAGTGATGCTCGTTAACACATTTCTTCTAACAATAAAAATAATTTATTTAAAAAATACATATTGCGCACTCGCTTCGAACCGAACCCTTTATGAAATTGGTGTAATTGTTGCTAACCTTCACATAAATGTCTTCAAATAAATGCTAAGTGGAAAATCTGTTGGCGTTTGAAATCCAAACGGAAATTTGAAAACAAATGTACGATAATTATACGGTTGCATTATTAATTTACTGGCTTAAAGATAATAGATTTGCCCTTAGTAGCAGACAAAACCTAAAGGAAACACAAAAGCAAACTTCACTTCACAAGTGTGAGAAATAGTCTATAGCCAAAGATCTTTCGTCAACTGGGTCGGCATTACAGTTTTATATTTGAGTAATTAATAAATCTTGTCTGGCCGGCCCTTGATCCTTCCTTATCACGCTAATTGCCTGTGGTCTGCGAGAGAGCAAGCGAACGCACATATGTTGCGGTCATACTTGCGTCTAATTGCATGCTCTGCACTTTTTGACAGCTGGTAGCGAATAGAATTGCGTTTTAACTTGCGTCGTTGCCAGTAATATTCCACCTGTAAGCGTAAGCGTAAGCGTAAGCATCCATCCAGCCAGGACTGACAAAGTGACGGAGTCTAATAATAGTTTTCCATGTTCCTCTTCGTTGCAATCGATCAATTACGAGTAATGGTTTGCAAATAACCTTCTCTCGATCTCTCGCGCTGTTCCGCTTTGTTGCCTTGGTAAAATATGAGCATAGTTGCACTTTAAACTATGTCGACTTTTTGCCTTGCGTCTCGACATGGCTGCGCTTTGTTTCTTGGATAACGTCATACTGCAATGACAGCTGCCACAGCACGGCCAAGTGAGACACAAGACAAAAAAGTCACTCCTGTTATCATCTCGTTCGCTCTTGCGCCAGCTCTTGTGGCGAACGTCTCGCACTCTATAGCTGCGGACAATTCATGTGTTTCGCCTTATCTAAATTGCTTTTTGAGTATCAATATTTTAACTTAAGTGTAAATTATGTCGCTGTTGGTAACCTGTGTCTTGTGTGTTCATGCCCTCTTTTTGGTCTGAGTTGATTTTTTGCTGCTATGCTCAATACTTAACTGTTTGCTGCTTTTACGCCTTCAGCTGTTGTTTGCTTGAGGTTGATTTTTCTTATTTTTTATTTTCTTGTTTTTGTTTTTTTTTTTTTCTTTTTAATCTATCTTACAATTTGCTGCGCACTACCAAAGAATATGCTAAAGAACGCCTGGTCTATGCCCAGTGCCACAGGTACCACACAATGAAGTCTATAACTGATTTATTTTGCAGCTGACCTAATACAAACCATAAAATTAAAAAGATATTTCAACAAAATTCTACAGATTCTACATTTTTCATATATTAAATTAAATAAATTTTATTTTTCTTAAGATAAACTTTTTGATCACACTCGAATGTAAGTATGTATGTATATGTAGCTGCAGATAATCACTGGCAGCCACTTCAGGAACTATTCAAATAATGTAAACGACTACGCAGAAATGATTTCATGGACCAGTTGCACGATTTTGTCTTATATGGCGGTCTATATAGATAGCTGAGGGTGACATATGTAATCCAAGTCCTATATATGGTGGATATATATATAGCTTAAAACTTATATTTAAAATATCTCAGAACTCGTTCGTGTTAAAAAATAGTCAGCCAGAATACAAAAATTAAAGTTTCAATCCAATGAAGGTTCATTGCGATAAAATTCTGTGCTGGTAGCAGAAGTCAGCTTTAAAAATGAGCGTAAAGTCAGATTGGATTTAACATAGTATTATATTTACATTTGCCTTCATTATTGAATAAGATAAATATATCATTATTATAATAGTAAATCAGTTTACCGATTCGATAATAGTTTAAGTGATGTCAGTATGGGTGATAATTATATTGTAGTCTATAGATAGTAAAAACTCGGTTCAATTTCGTACCTCCGTTCATTAGCTTCTGTTTTCTGACGCTCATTTGCCTAAAATATTACCATGAATAAGGCAACCTTCTTTAATTGGTTTAAGCTGTAAACAGTAAAATGAATAAAAACTATAGACCCACAATTTCAGACTTATGATAGCTACCAAGACTATAACTATTATATTCTTCGAGAAGAGTTTATTGAGAATGTATTTTTTGAGCTACGGTTTAGCGAAACATTTGTCTGAGGCCGGCGGTGTGAGAGCCGGTGGGTCGGTGATATGCCGCCTAAGAGATAATGAGTAAAATGCGGCTTTCATCTCACAGTTAGGGAATTACGTAGTTACTTTAAAATTGATAGACAAATGAGCACACAACTTCAGCTGAGTGGATGCATGGGATATTGTATAATTCAAACATTTTACATATAACTCGCCGTAATAAAATTGTAGTTTTCAGTTTTATGCATAATTGTGTTTCCGGCACGCCATTATGATTATTATTAATAACAAATCCGAAACTAAATGTATACAATTATGAAACCAAGTTTAAATGACTACAGACGGAAACAGAGAGGGAGACAACAAACAGAAGCAAAGCAACGACGGCACATACCTAAAAACCGACAAAATTTGTTGTTGACACGCAAGCGAACGACGACCAACGATGACTGAGCGGCGCTTCTGCTTCTGTTTCTGACTATGATCAACACCAATAAGCCGTGTGTTAGCGGCCGCAAATGTTAAGTGACAGCGTGGAGGCGAGCCGAAATCGGTGCGGATATGCTTCATTAATTGGATGCGCCGCCGACGTCGACGCCAACAAAATAAGACCAAGCTAAAAGCAAATTAAGAAGATGCAATAACAGCAGCAGACTGAAAACGAACTAAGAGAAGAGCATTATAATCAGATTATGAGCACTAATGTTCCTTTAATGATCGACGTTTAACTTCATTCACAAAAATTCATTCATACTAAAATCAAAACGAAATTAAATTGGCTCTGATTCGAAACCGACATCGATATCGAAGGCGACACCAGAACCAAAACCAAAAACCCAAACGAATCTAATCAAGTTTCACCTCAAATCAAAACGAACCTATTTCCGGCACACCACTCGATCGCAATGAAAATCCCCCAACTTTGCTTCTCTAATCTAAACTGATTTAAAAACTTATTAAATGCGATTTGCTAGGACGGCATTCCAGTTTGAATTCTATCTGCATCCAATTGTCAGCATTAACCCGAACTATTCTATTCTTTCGTTACCAAACCGCCAAGGATAGCCACTTGTCTGCCGTGTTGTGAGTTTCTGGCCTAAGGTTGACGTCACAATCGGGTTTCTTTTGTTGTTGCTCCGACATCCAGAAAATGCCACGAAAACAACTGTTTCAGTTTGTTTTACAAATTTGATCTTGTGAAAAGACTCTTTGGCACTGAGCATAATCGTAAATGTTCCCTTCTCTAGAAAATTTCGGTTGAATATCATTTGCAAATCTTATCTTGACAGTTTCACCTAATAGTTCGTTTAAATTAAGCAAACTTGAACTAATAGTAAAACTTATGGTATACCTAGAGAACAGATCCCTACGAGAAATTAGCAAGACAAGTGTCAAGTCGTATTTTACCAAACGATACGATTATACGAGATTACTGTAATTCGAAACAGCGTCAAAAAATACAAACTTTGGGATCGTCTTTTTAAATCAAACAAGGTATGATAAACACCTTGACAAGAAAACACATTTTTATGTGTGTTATGTATTTTATTTTTCAACGTTGTCATCTTTAAACTGAATATCCCAAGTCCAACGATCCTGCAATGTTTTGACACCCTTGAACAAATAAGATGCTACATCGAAATAGTTTTTTGCAGCAACAATCATCTCCTTACATTTCTTAAATCCTATGCCATCGAGGAATTGCTAAGGTTTTGCAAATAAAAATATCTGTAAAAACAATCTGACAGTCTCAAAATAAAAGCGATTTGATAAGTTGACAGTACGAGTATCACTCTGAAAGCTCGTATTTATAAAAAATTATAACTTTTACGCAAATTACTATTACAGCTATTTATCATACTGCCCTCGTTATTATTAGTTATATGTAAATACTAAGTACATTTGTATGTATAAGTATTATATAAGTATTATTTATTAATGTGCAATGTTTTTGTATTTGTAGTATTTTAATAATTTTGATGTGAACACGAACATATGCTAATTAATATTATAATTAATTATTAATCCATTTAATTCAACTTGCATATTAAAAATAGTTTTTTTTTTTTTTTAATTTTATTTTATTGCATTTACAATGTGAATATCTTATTTTATTCCTACTTCTATTTGATTTACTATTATTTTCATTCAGAAAAGTGGACAAATTAACATAACATTAACAGCTGCGATTGCACCATTAGCATAATTTCGCCGCCATTCTCACGTCGCCCCAAAACAGATTCAAACAGATACAAATGCGCTACCCTGCGATGTGCAAAGTGCCATTTTGAAATTTCGTTTCAAAAACTAAAATGGTGCACACTTGCGCCAAAATAACGTTTTTACAACGACAAACATTCAATTACTCCGTCCTCCTCTTAGCACGTCGAAACTCTGGCGCAATAAGAGAAGTATATAGCTGGGCTGTACCTACACACATACACACAAACGTAAGAATTCACTCAGTAAGTAAAAAATTTTGAACTTCGTATTTTCATTTCACTTAAATTTTTTTTTTTATTTTATTTTTTGTTTTTCTTTTTTTGTTTTTTTTTTTTAATAAATATTACGGTTTTTTATTTTTGTTACTTTTTTTCTGTCGTTGGTTGGAGAGATACTTTGACACTGCTGCTGTTTCAGATGCCGCCTCCAATGCTACCGTTAACGTTACCGTTACCGTCACAGTCAGCCATTATGTAACAAATTACTTTTGCAAAGTGCTCGTGTATTCGCTTTTTAAATATGCAAAAAGAGAGAGCGCAATTTACATAAATTTTCCCAACATTAAAACAATTTTAACTCATCACACCAACAGACAAATGAAGGAAAGTACCAACGTGGCAGCCCTACAGCCCTGTTGCCTTACAGCCAAATCCTTGCACCCTCACTTGCGCTGCGCTGCCACACCCAGAGGTGTTTATGTTTTCAGTTCCTGTTGCATGCGTCGCCTCTGCTGATGGATGGTTCAGTTGCTCAGTTGCTTAAGTGCTGGATATGGACTGTGGGGTGCTAAGAGCTTGTCGGTAGTTGTCATCGATGCCAAATTAACAAATTTCCGCCAACATTACAGCAACACACCGTTTACATTTGATGTGCGTGGGCGTTGTAGCACAATGCGTGGGTGCGTCTTTTTCAGTAATTGGTGGACGGGTGCTGCCGCAAAGCATCACCAAGTTTAACAAACTTTTCCGTAGCGCCACCATTTGAATTACTTTCTTTTTTTTTCCTTTTTTCTTTTTTTTTTTCTTTTTCTTTTTTCTTGAATAATATGTAGATTAGAATAGCAACACGATTTTATTTACGTAATCTTCAGCTTTTCTTCTCTCAAACTTTGTTGACAGCCACCATTCATAGAATCCGCATGGCGAAAGCTTTTAACACCTCCAATTACACTTGGTGTATACTTATCGGTAAATTTGGTGTAGTTAATTAAAATTCGCCAGCACCGTTAGTGTCCGTTAGAGTCCTCACGTTGCCCAAACTGCATAGTTTGCCAATTTTGAAACCGATATGCGGCGGACATTAAAGACGAGTTAACGGCAGAAAAGAACGAGAAATAAGCATATGAGTGACGATAAGTTAAAAAAATATACACTTAGCTAACAGACACGCAGTAGAAAGCTTAGCCCATTCAGAAGCACAGGAAATGTTGCCAAAATCTAATATAATAATATTTACAATACAATTTATACGAAAGTATAGGAATGTTCCTGCACGTGGGTTGCTGCAGCATTTTTATTTACATTTGTGTCATTCGCGGATTTTAAACCGATTGGCATTATGATAAAAAAAAACTTCCTTGGCTTATTCATAGCAACTTACTCCGCTCCGACAAATAGTTTGCCCACAAGCTCAGCGAAATAAATTCATTATTCAATTTTATATGTGTACATATAAGAGAATTTGTTTATCTGTGTGCATATTAGAATATTTTCTGTAATATTCCTTATTTACTTATTACTTTCTTTGGGACATTTAAACAACAATTTTACAAAGTTTCGTCTGGATCAGGTATATGAAATAATACAAAAGAATTCATGAATAATCTCTCGATGTAAAAAAATGCTGAACATGTAATCAGCAATATTCCTTGAAATTTTCCTGGCAAATTATTAGTAACCTTCTAAGACTACGCCCCGAAAGATTATGGCAATGCACAAATTATATTATCCGCTCTCCTCCATAGGTCTGTCTACAAATTATTCAAAGTCACAAAATATAATCGACAAAAATGCTCTCAAAGATTGCTATTCGGATTCGCCTATAAACTGTAAGTCTCAGTCACTTGCGTGAAAATTACAACTCAAGTGACTGCAAGAGCTGGGCTAAACCTTGGATCCTGACCCCTCGGAGCTATTACGCGAACAAACAGAGAAAGAAGAAGATTGTTGTTCTTGGCAATTCGTTTTCGTCAAGGATGCTCAAATCAAATTTATTTTCAATATTTAAGTGAACATTAAAAATACCTTTTTTTTTGTTATAAAATTGCAGTTAAATAAATTAATTTAAATAAGCATACAAACATGATTAAAGAAACCACTCTCGAACTATTTCTCTTCAGAATTTTAATGACAACAAATTCAATTTTGCATAAGTTAATCTTTTGTTTTTTTTTTTTTTTTTTGTTTTTGTTTACGTTTATGTGACTTTTTGTCATAATTCAATGAGGACATCAGCTTTTTTCAATATTTGCTTACGTATTGAAGCCGCGCAAGCATCTATTATTTTTGATGAATGTGGCAACCCCCGTGGCTTTCTCGCATTTGCCTCTCATTTACGTAGAAGCGAAGGAAAAACAAGAACCACGCATGTTGTAAAAACTGGAAATAAAGCCACATTAGCAAGAACATTAATGTACACAAACGACAAACAGAAACGCTGTCGCAGAACCTAATCTAATGACAATTTATGTCTGGTCAGATTGTGGCTTGCTATTTCTTTTTTAGGTAATAAAACTGTCTCATTAACTGGCAACTTTAAAGTGAAAGAAAAAAGAAAAATCTATTTCAGTTTGTTTCAACAGATATTTGTCTTTATTTTTGCTTTGCTGTATTTTTTTTTTACATACACCTGTTGGCAGCCGCAGATAAACGAAAGCAGTGCTCAGGAACATATGTAAGCACTGAGCGCCTATGTATGTAACTATGTAAGTAGTTAAGTTCATACAATGCTTATTAGGAAACTTGAAGCAACTGCACAATTGACCGCTGTCACATTAAAGTTCACTAATTAAAATAATTTTCATTATATATATTTTTTCTCTACAAATACTCATTTCTTCATCAGAATATAAAAAAATCAGTTGCAAAAGTTATTTTTTTTGAATTGTAGTCGTTTTAATGAGCAACTATAAAAGTTGTTGTAGCGCATTGACCGGAAAGTTTTGTCACCAAAAAATATAAATTGTGGTGTTTTCTAAAATAATTTGAACCATGCTTTAATTTTGTTTTGTAATATTTTATTATCTTTTTATTTTCATTTATTTATTTTTGTTTTTAATTGGATGTTGAAAATTTCTTCATTAGCGTAAAATTTAATTTCGGTTCGTTTTAGTCAGTCTTGATAAATTATAAAATAATTAAACAATAAAAAAAAACACTAAATATGTCACGCAGCTATGCGCGTTAGTTTTTTGGGTTTTTTTTTTTTTTCTTTTTGCTTTTTTAATATTTTTATATAATTATAGCGTTAATTGAATTTCATGAAAAACAATGGGTAAATTTAGTGACACGAAAAGAAAAAGCCTTCTGGTTTACACCTTCAAACGGTTGCTTTTATATATTTTTGATAAATTGTTTTTTTTTTTTAACTTTGAAATATTTGCTAACAGGATCCCGTGCTTAACAAAAGTTCGGCTTTAAGTATCGAACTGAGATTGAGCGAATCGGCAGTCTTGTGCACTTACCGCTGCACATTAGTGTATGATCTGGACATTGAGAATGGCAGACCATCAAACTTGCTAAAAAGTGCATTTAAATTATTAAGAATTTGAAAGCTTCACCAATTTAACTCTACACTTAAACATATATATTTTTGTCGAGACATTAATCTTAAAATTCTCAATCTGTTACATGCTGCATCGAGTATAATGGTTGACGAATAAAACATATCAAAATCAATCAAAAAAGAACCAAAAATAATAATAATAATAATTTTGAGAAGACGCAAACAAGAGTGACAACAAAAAAGATTAAAACAGGAAATCAATTCAGTTGAACGCTTTCTCGTATGAGTACGAGTATAACGGCATGACCTTTCAATATCCCTATTTTTTATGTCGGCCGAACCTTTTCGTGCGCAAAACACTCAAAACAGACGCGACGGGATGCAATGAGACGCCGTGCGACATTCAGCAATTAAACTCCAACATCAATAAAAGTCCACATTAAATGGTCTTTCTATTCTCTCGTTTAGAGCACTATGCTGTTTCAAAGCCGCCGTTGTTGTTGTTGAGGTTGTCGTTGTTGTTGTTGTTGTTGTTGTTGTGCTTTTAGTACACATCATGATATCAATTTCGTAAAAATATTCACCAAAATTTCAAGACCTGTCAACAGGGTGCAAGAGCAGACGAGTTAGATCGAAATAGTTGAGGTTTTGATTTACCGCAAAACAAAATCATTCATCAATCATACACACTTGACCGCCGCCATATGTCGCATTGAGGTTACGTTAAATTAATGAGAGCGGGAGCAAGAGCAAGAGCAAGAGCGAGAGCGAGAGCGAGAGAGATAAAGCGAGCCACAAATGGATAATGGTTTATTTTGGTCACTTCGCTGAAATGGCATCAGTCTACACAGAGTCCTTTCCACTTTATCATACAATTGAACTTGCGTCGGCTTAGTAGAAAGTGTGACAAATTATCATCAATCAATTGATTGTTGTTGTTATTGTTGTTGTGATTGCTGCCCTGGACCAAAAGCGAAAAAGCGAAGACTCATATTGAGTTATACACGTTCGTAATTCAATTAGTCTTGTCAACTTAATGGATATTTATTGAGCGTGTGTTACAAACCCAAAATGAATATGGTACAAGGTTCAACGTCGCGCTACAAAGTTCCGTCCAGGCAGCATAAAGGATTTCAATTTGATTTGTGTGGCATGCATACGCCTACGCGAATTCAACGCATTCAGAAATGAAGCGAGAAGACGCCTGCAAAAGCCGATCACTGAAATTTAGAAAATTGTGCCGCCGTTGCTGGAACGTTATATATACTATACATACCATCATATACATATGTATGTTATGTACATAAATTGAAAATCAACTTATGTTAAGATTTGGAATTCATTTCAGTTTCACATTTTATTCCACCAATACCGGACTGACAACGTGTTAGCCTAGATACACGACGTGAATATGATATCGGGTGAACATATTATTACAATTTCACAAACGCTCAAGAGCGGTGAACTCATAATCCAAATGGTAATCGAAACCTAAAAACGGAAACTGAACAAAGCCGAACCGAGTTGATTGCAACTAAGCTGCAGCCCAGCAATTTGACCAAGTTAAATGTGCCTTAGTGCATATCAATGAGATTATGAGTGATTCAACATAAAAAAAAAAAAGAAAACAACAACAACAACAACAACAACAATGATGATGATGATGAATATCATAGTTGAGTTATCCATTGTTGAGTTTCTTTCCTATTTCGATCAATGGAGCAAAGAATGTCTTCAATTGTGATTAAATTACAATTGGCCTGCAATTGGTTAACATGAAATGCACGGCCGACTGATGACACAAAACGCATACTCCAACAGAGACACAGAAGCTCCAGTAAATGCAATGGATTGCCTGGTAAATGCGTCTACGTGTGAGTTCTGCTTTGTTTTCGATTGATTTACTTTGCCTACAATGCGCAGGCTAAATGAAATGACCAACAAACCGCGTTGGCTTTCAATCAAAAACCGATGGGGATATCCAATGGCAAATCAATACAATTAAAAAAAAAAAAACCAACATAAACTAATATCATGATTTTGCATATTAACACATTGTTTGGCTTTATCAGAATAATAAAGGTTAAATAAAAGCCCAACATAAAAGATGACAACAACAAAGCCATATAAGCCTATATTTAATAGACAAGTTCATTCAACTGCGTTGGCATTTGTGGCCTTTTGCTCACATTAACGGCACTTAGCTGGAGCCAATACTAACCGAAAGCCAGGCTAGGAGGGCCAAGAAGCACAATAGGGCGAAGAAGAGGAAAACAACAAGACAAACTCACTTTAAAGTATTGAATAACGATTTTCGTCATATCAGACATTTCTTACCCGAATGAACGAAACGCCAAACTCAAACAAACTCATAGTCAGATAGTTCAATCTGCAGCGAAGCGAAGACGCCGTTGCTGCCGCTGCCGCTGCCGCTTCCGATATTGAAGTTGAAGTTGAAGTAGAAGTAGAAGTAGAAATTGAGCAGGCTGCACAGTAGCCAGTTTAGCACAATAGGTTTCACCAAGAAGTGTTGCACGAAATAGAGATGAGATGAGATGGGATGAGATGAGCTGAGTTGAGCTGAGATGAAACGCATGGGTCATGACTTTGATGAAAAATTGAAACCGACCCGAAATTTTTGACACTTGAAGTATTCTGAAGTGTTCGTGGTTTTTCGTTGAGATGGTTCACATCACGTCTTTTGGCGCGTTGGCCACATCGGCAACCGAAAATTGTTCATTAATGAAACTTAATTGATTTCGTTCATTAATCATTGCCGCCATATTTAAGCATAGTTAAGCGCTGCCTTCGATCTCGCTCGTGTTTTAATAACAAAAGCGTACGCGATACCTCACAAATAAACTCCACGCACCGCAGCGACAATGACGGCGCGACAATGCAGGCGACGGTGACAAAAGTGCCACTTATGCGATGTTATGCAACACAAGGGTTAGGCAGTTAGTCACTTAGGCAGTTGGGCAGTTGGGCATAACGATTTCAAATTGTCATTTGTTGTCTACTAATAATAGCATCTGTTGAGCTGGATTGCGGCCAGTTTTAGTTTTCTGAGGGAAGTTGCTTACCTTATGTGCAATTTTCTAATAACGCGACAAGTTCAGATTATTTACAATTCGTGTGCAACGTTTAAATTGAAATAAAAAGTTCTTATGCAAGTCACCGCCACCGCCGCCGAAGTTGAGAACAACGCAAGGGTAGGGGGGTGGGACCCACTAAGAAGCAAACGCAGAGACACAATAAAATCTTTTGATTTAGTGATACATTTAATTTGATATCAAGCTCAGAAAGCAATTATTAGCCTACATTCTGAGCCACTAAACAAAAAGTTTCGTGGCATATCGAAACGAGAAGAAAACTTGAAAGCAGCAAGCCTGGAACATAAAATGTGTTTTGTTTTTTGGACGCAGATTTGAGACATTGAATGTATCTTTACGTTTGTATTCCTATTCGTATTTTGTATTTTGTATTTGTATTTGTATTTGTATATTTGTTATTATTGACGCTGTAAGTGGGGCTCTGAATGTCTAAGCTGTTGTGTTTAGGTGTTAAATTTATGTTTGGCTTTTAGCTAAATTCAAATTCTATCGCTCAATTATGTTCAGATAAAAGGAAATGTTGCGACATTAACACTTTCTTAATCTGATGTTCAGAATTTATGGTTTTTTGTGGGTCTGTTTTTGTTGTTATCATGGTCGCTGTTGGTCTTTATTTGTTGTTGTCCGCTTTAATGCTGTTCTGATACTCGCCACACTACGTCTTCCACAAAGGCACTGTGACACTTTTTAGTTTCACCGTTTATTTAGTAGTGGCCGTCGTCGTCGTCGTCGTCGTTCCTCGCTCTGGTAGTGCAATACAACAAAATGTTGTTGTTGTATTAAGTAACCGAATTTAAATTGAAGTCGACTGTGGCTGCGATTATGTCCTCCTTGGCATCGTCATCAGCATCAACATCGGCATCGGCATCAACATCGGCATCGGCACCGCTTGCCGGCGTTAAGAGAAACACATTTTCAAAATTAATGCCACGCGTACTCAATGCGTTCGGAACGCTTTTGAAAAGCATTTTTTTCTGTGTTTTTATGTTCAGCTTTTTATTTGATTACAATTTTTTTATTGCCTTTTTCGTACATGCTTCTTCCAGTTCCAGACTTTTGTTTCTTGAATTTGTTTTTGGTCGTTTGTTTTTTTTTCTTTTTTTTTTTTACTAAAATTATCAGCTAAACGATGCAAGCAAAAACAATCGATAAAATTGTATTGTTCAGACAGTTTCGGCGCGATTCCCACTCGCGCAACAAAACACTCGACGACAGCTGCATCGTAAACAGTTAGCGCAAGAGAGACGCTTGTACTACACCAGAAAGCTGTAATGTGGATCAATGAATGTGGATGATGATGATAATTATCGTTCAGAGCCTGTTGCTGCTTTCGTTGTTGTGTTGTGTGCTTGATCTTTCATTCTGTTCGGACTTGGCTTTTAGTGTTGCCTGATTGTATACTCGGGAGTGATCGGATCGGATCGGATCGGATGCCTCTGTATGTGTGTCTGAGTGTATGCGTGTATGAGCATGTGTATGTGTATGAAAAAGCCATGGCATTAAACGTCAAGAAAAACCTTTTAATTTGCTTGTAACAAAAATTTGTTATCTCTTAAACTGTGCTATAAAAAACGAAAAAAAGTGAAATAAAATACGTAAAAATAAAACGATTGGAATGACTACGAGTGATCCAATAAGCCGCTAACATGATACCGAAACCATTTTAATATATCACAAAATCTAAAAAAAAAAAAAACAAAAACAAAAAAAAACGGAAAAAAATAAAATAAAACGAAAAAAAAAAAAGAAGAGAACACACAACATCAGTTTAGGTCGTAGACTGAATGGCACACTAAAAGGAGCGTGTGGCTTCTTTGTTCTTAAACAAACTTTACGCATACGTGGCTGTTTTTAACAATGACAGGGCCTTCCTGCCCGCTGTCTACCTGCCTGCCTGCCTGCCTGGCTGCCTGCCTGCCAGTCAAGACTCTTAAAAGGTGTTGATGTTCAAGTTTAACAATGTTTTTCGTTATCGTTATTAGTATATGTACAGTGTACAATGAACGCTTGAACTCTGCGGCCTCTCGGACCTAAGTCTCATCAATTCGGTTGGACTTTACAGCGTTCGAAATGACTCAGTGCCGTATAAATTAAAAGAGATTTTAAGCAAGACTGCCTTCGCATTATGCGCCCTGTCAAAATCGAACAATCCTTCGAAGCTTCAACGTTGCGTTTCTCGGTTTCTCCATTCAACAATTAAACAGTTGTACATCAAATTATTTTTTAAAAAACAACAGTAAAACACTATACGAGTAATTATTAATCAACTGTTAAAACTAATATTGCGCTTCCTAAAAATACCAGCAGTCAATCACATTAAAATTTCAACCGATATTTTCTTTTCATTTTTTTTTTTTTTTTGGTTTTTTGTTTTAATTTTAGTGAACCAAATAAACCCACAGTTTATTAGTGAAGCCTTATGCCTTCTTACTGGCAGGGAGCACCGAGATCGCAGCTCGAACACCAGCGAGGATCAAATATAACCTTGATTTTTGTCAGCAACTTTACCGTTCGGCTGCTGGCCTGCAAAAATCGACTGACCATAGCCGCGCAGTGACTGAAGAGGCATGACTTTGGGCTACTTAAGATTATCTTTTCGTTCTGGAAGTTTGCTGATTTACAAACTAGAAAACAGTTGTCCCATAGTGCAAAAGAAGAAGATGAATTCTTAAGTTCTAATTTTTTATTCCAAAAAACAAATAATATAAATAAATTAGTAAACTATTTATAAATTATTATGCGTTGCATTTAAATAAAAAATAAAAAATATATTCTAAATTAGAATACTTTTACTTAGAATGGTTTTCGTTCACCGAACCGAACTGAACCAATTGGTGCTCATTATGAAGGTCTACTGTACTTAGCACTTTGTGAGATATAAATGCTATTTAGGAGAAGTTGCTACTTTCCAATTGATGTTGGCTAATTGAAAACGCGTATACCTACCCACAGCGGCACAGGCAGCACGGCTTGAGCCCATAATTCACACAAAAGGACAAATTAAATGAACAGTAAGAATTATTCAAATACAATCAAGTGTAATTTACATAAGAGCCACTTGAAATTGTTGCATTCACGACGATGACGATGACGGTGGCGATGACGATGGCGATGGCGATGACAATGATGATGATTGGCGTGCGGCATGTAGCTTATGGCACATGAAGTAGCGAAAGACGGCGAGTGAAGATTGCTCGGCGTGGCAGGACGAACAAAGCGAAGCGAAGCGAGGGGTGCTCTCGAGCGCAGTGGTACATTTCCACTTGGTTTACCACTACATCAACACCCAACGCTAATTGATGACAAATTTTGTTTATTTCGAATGCTGCGCATTGCGATATAAGCGACTGAATGAGACAATGAATGGAACACATTAGCGAAAAAAGGAACGTCAGCGCAGCAGGATACGCAGTAGCGCCCAAAGCCAACTGACGAAGCGACGTCAAATTAGTAACAGACATTCGGGTCACCCATTTGCCATAAGTAATTTCAATTTGATTATTTTGAAACGGGCTGAAATTGTTTCACTCATATTTATACTCAGATCATCATCAACAAATCATCCCCTGCCGACTGTCGACTACCGACTACCGGCTGTCATCTATTGCCCATGTCAGGCATACAACGGTGTTAGTGTTTCACATTCTGATCCACAAAGCCTAAATTGGCTTTATGTAATTGGATCCCGGCGAATGCGCAACTGTTTGCTTTCCGATTCGCTTTCGGTTAATATTCACTGGTACACGCATTTCTAAAGATTACCCGACTTGCAATCGCCGCAGGTCGTCTCGCGTCCTTTTTGGTTTTTTTTTTTTTTTTTTTTTTTTATTTTAAATTCTTTTCCGCTTTGTTTCTTCACTTTATTTTGCTTTATTCTAGTAGCAGGGTGCTTTCGATTGGCCCTTTCAAAACTATGACTGCTCCTCAGTGCGCTTTGCAGTTGTAATGTTTTAGTTGATTTAGTTGCCTTTGTGCCTCACAGTTTGTTTTGGCTTTGACGCCTTCTATTTGATTTTCCATTCAAATGAACTGCCCGAAGCGACAGCTTTGCCTTTGTCATTGATAAAGTAATTAATAACACACGAACTGATCCCAACTGAACCGAATCCGAACCGATCCAATTTGCTCCGACCGGGCTGATCTGGGAAACAGATGGAACTGCCATTCAGTTTTCAGCATTATGAACTTCTGTTTCTCCGTTTCATCTCGCACTCGCCATTTGCATGGGACTCTCGCGCGGCACGCGGCACGCGTCATGTAATGCACGACAAGCGAACGATTTGGCGATTCTCTCCTCCTGTTTTGCTTTCTTGCTCTCCACACATGACTTCCTATTGCATATGCAACATTATTGGTTCAGTGCGTGTGCGCTGCCTTTGAAACACGCGTCCTTCATTGGCCTTTATCGTTTGGCCTTAAGACACGTGCCAACGCTCGACATTTGGTATTTGCTAACACAAATGGTTAAGCAAATAATGTTTAACTGAAATAACCTTTGTTCGAAACTGCAACTCAACGCAACGCACTTGCCGCTACAAAAAAAAAAAAAAAAACAAAAAGAATAAAAAAAAATATCCTTCTCGCTATGCCAGCATGCAATAACTATATATAGTAGACTCATAAAGTTATAAGAGTTTCATAGAGGCCCGACTTAATAACCGACTTAGTTATTTTTCTTTTTTTTTGTATCTCCTATAAAATGAAAAGGATTTTCATTTATTAAATTTATTTTTATATATATGTATTAATTGAAAATTATTAAATATTTCTTATCCCAACATTATGCGGTTTATTATGAATGACTAGGTTTTTTAATGCGAAAGGAAATCAATTCGTTTATTTCTGACAGGAAATCAAATTTCTTATAATGATGGCATAACACTGGCTAACAGATTCAGAGCCTATATGCATAGAGTAGCATACAAAAAAACACCTGACATGAGAAGTAAAAAGCAGTACTCAGGTCAAATGACATAAAATAAGCAAAACAACAAACCTTGCATCTGAAATCAAGTGCTGACAAGAGAAGAAAAGCCGAAAAAAAGGCAAAAACAAAATCAAACCGCAATAAGCGAGAAGCGAGAAGCTCATACACTTGAGCCAAACGTTCTTATAAATCCCATAAACCAGAGACAAATCTGTAAGCGAACTCATCGACCGAGTCAAAATCCAGCCCATCCGATCCATTTGCCTTAATTCATATTTGTATTACCTGCTGACCTACAAAAAAGGGAAGCAGCCTGCATGTCAACAAAGCCCAAACAAAGGAGAAAAAATGAAACGTAAGGCAAAGTGAAACCTTTTACCTTTTTTTTCGTATGTTTATTTGTTTAGTTCTTGGGGATTTGTTCGCTTTTGGCCTTTGGGCATGTTTGCACGGAATAACGGATGACTTCGAACTTCGTTACGACGGCGACAACGATGATGTTTATAACGCTGATAATATATAGAAGCCACAGGGGCAGAGGGTGGGTGGCACAGAAATTACATTTAAATTGCACACACAGAACACTCCCTCGCCTCCTTGACCGCACTCTCGCACATTAGTTCGTGCTGCTGCTCCGAACACTTTACACACATGCAGCAACGGCAAAAGAAACTCTGATTTCCGCCATGGGATTTCCGGTTGACGAAATTTAGCATAGGAAAACAATTAAGAAAATGTAACGTACGATCGGAAAAGCCGTATAAGAAAGCGAACCTTACAAACGATATACCATAGTATACATATGTACGTGCATAAAAAATAGAACTATATAACAGGAAATTTACCTAATTTGTTAAACTTGCGCAAAATGTATCAGATCAAGCGTTTGTGACGGCGCCGGGCATTGTGCGCAGCAAATGGCTTATGAAATCATACGCAACAGCAGACAGACAATGAACGAAACAAAATGACAAAAAAAAAAAAATACTTATTTATGCCAAACGAAAACAGCAATACAAACAAATACATGTATATAAATTGATAACAAAAAAAGGCAAAATGCGACACGTGTCATTTTCATCCTAAGAGAAATAGAAGTCACCAAATGACAAAAAAGAAAAAAACGAAAACGAGAAGAGTCACATACATACTCGTATACATAAAAAACGGATTCAACTGCAATTAGACAAGAAGCGACGAACGGCATCGTCTGCCTGCTTAGTTAGGGCACGCAGACGAGAGGGGGACGCTGCGGCAGCGATTTGCTCATTGTGCGCACAAATTGCAATAACTTCCGGAATGCCAGGCACTATGTCATTAGTGCACAGATTGCAAAGAAAAGCGTGCAGACACAGAGCAGCGAAAGCAAAGCACAAAAGCAGCAAAGAAAAAAAAAAAAAAAGAAAAAAGGTATTTTTACGAATCCTTTTGCTTTGTGAGATGGAAAAAATATGCTTTTGCAAGTCCTAAAATCTGCAATTCACTTCCGTATTTTATCTCAAAATTTCCGGCTTGACTCAACGCCCTCACCGACAGTTCTCAGCCAATTTTCACCCAAAGAGTTCAAGGAGCCAAACAAGCTTCTTTTATTTTTGCTTGCTCACACATTTCACAAATGCCGCGTACATCAACTAAGGCTAAGGACTCATATCTATTTTTGATCCAAACTAGAGTACCAAAGCAGCCACGCTCCAGAGGCAAAAACCTGTGTGTTGACACGAAGAAAGACCTCAGGCCACAGCTCTCGTACCCCTATTAATCATGCCCCGATACTCACGCTGACCGCTTCAAATGCATCCCAACCGAGCATAGGGAGGACTGCTTTGAAAACAGGTGCACTCGCAGTTATGTTTTCACTTTTAGCACAAAACTCTATGGTCACTAAGCCGTAGCCGTCATAACACCTCTGACATGATAAACAAACGACACCACGTTCCTTTTAAATTCTTAAGTGTCCACTTATGTACTACACAGTAAACAACTACAAAGCAAATCTGATAAAAAAAATATCATAGGTGACACATGTGCAGTAATGTTCAATACTTAATCGATTAGCAACCGAAATTGCCAATAAAAATGACAACAACAAGAAAAGACAATTTCGGCGCAGTCTCAAAAAGCATTAACTAAAATAAAGGGTGATTCAATTGCAGCTTCCAGTATTGGCAACACTCTAACCTGCACAACAGTCGGTAAGGAGGCGCGTGATCCAAACGTCAAGTGTACGTTTGAAAGAACACGTTCACGGAATAGATCGAACGCAAGCGCATCGTGCCATTCTTCTCTGTGAGATAAGAGTTCCTGCTGGCGAAGTGTGTGTTGTCGTATATTTGATTATCTGATGAGGCACGTTGTGAACTCTTTGCATATGTAAATAAGCCAAGCTGCCACATATAGCACGAGAAAAATTCTAATGAGAAGCACAAGCTGCTGTTGCATGTCCATAAAGTAACTGCGTGATGCGCTCTGTGGGGTCAGGCGGCGTAATTTGATCTTACTCATTTGAAAACCTCGAAGGTCAGACCGTTTGCTTTTTGGCAAAAAATCGTAGATCGTAGATATTAATGTGGAAGACATGCAACGTCACAAATTTGGCATAAGTTCAGAGATCACATTGTTTCCGTTACGATGACTACAGCTGAGCCCCAAGATCATATTTTTGAATCCCATTGATTGCTGCTTTGCGGATTTAATGATAATAATAATAAATCACGATGCATACGCAAAAGTTATCGAAAATGACCTCCAAAGAGTCAATTGCTGTAAAAAGTCCAAAAACGGCCATGTACTTGACATTTATTTTCAAATAAAATTTGGGTCATTCTGCATATCCTATCCTATATACATAGAAGTAAATGTGGTTAGCTGCGATTAAATTTAAAGCGTAGAGCAGAAGAAAAGAGTCAAGTCAGTTAATGGATTAGGGTGACAATAAGCACTGAAGAACAAATCAATTAGAATTCAAAACGCACACTAAAACTCATAAATTACCCTGCTAATGAATTCGTTTACAAAGTAAAGAAAAATAAAAAAAAAAAAAACCACAAAGTTGAAATCAAATCTGTAGGAAATCTGCTAAAGCGAACTGCCATCGCAGTAGCTACAATTACAGAGGACAATTAAGTGGGAAAAAGCGAACGAACAATCCAATGTACGCCGTTATACAGTAACGGTTCTTTATTGGTTTTGCCATTAGGTGGCAGCAATGCTTCGACTGCATCATGCATAGCGTAAAAATGTTCCCAAGAATCACGTGCGAGCAGAACATAACGAACGGGAATGACCTGGAACGGAACAAAACAAAGCGGAACTGAACTGAAATAAAAATCACTCGAGTCAAATCAAAACTGTAATAAAAATATTGCAAATCAAATCGCCATGTAAACAGGGTAAAAATAAACAAAAACCAAGAATTTCTGAAAGACGCACGCCAAGCCCAACGCGCCAAGAACAAAAGCAACATTGACGTCTAATATCACGTCGCACAGCACAGCACAGCACAGCACAGCACAGCGCAGCTCAGTGCAGAGCAGAGCAGAGTACATCGCATGCATAATGCCAAAGTTAGGGTTGTGAGAGCAACCCTACTACTGCCGAAGGGTAAAACGATATTTGTAGCAACAGTCAAGCAGCCGAGCCCGGGGCCCAGTCCGGCCCGGCAGCAGAGCCACCACTTGACTGCCGAGCACTAAACGCTCAAGCACAGGACGAGCAATAACTGAAGTGCATGCGGCACAATTTTCACATGATGTGCGCAAAATGTTGCACATTTAGCTGTTATTATGCGAAGTCAAAAGTTGAGTACTCCTCTCCACTCCTCTTCACTCCACTCCACTCCAGTCCATTCGCGACGAGTGTCGTCTATTGGCAAATGTTGAATTTTGTTAAGTGATGGGATCGACGGGATTCGACACAGCTCTGCCAGAGGACTTCGCTGCTGCTTAAGGCTGAGAAGCACTCGAGATTATAAAGTGTGTGGCTTGGCATAAAGTGGCCAGTCGACCTTAAGTCGATAAAAATTGCGGATCAAGACGCAAGTGCGAAGCAGAAGACTGTGGAAACGAAAAGTCACTTTGTTTAAAAATTTATTATTTATATTTTTTTTTTTTTTTGTTTTTCCTTGTATTTTATTACCATTTAGCACACAAGACATACACGTTAATAAAAAAAAAAAAACTAAAAAAAAAATATTTTTGTTTAAAAAAAAAATTGTTACACACATATCTTAACGTTTAAAACTAATGCTACGCAATAAAAAGGGATTCAATTAAATATCTACGTATATATGTATATGTAACATATAATTGTATTTGTATGCAAAAGCATATATACATATGTATGTTCTTTTTCGTTTTTTTTTTTTTTTTTTACATATTTTTTATACATACACAACATTATTTTTACAATAAATTACATTTGAGATCCAAACCGTTAAGTGCCGCCATCAAAGCGAAAGGTTCCACAAAAGTCCGCATAGCTGCGTGCTGCAAACCTTTTGGAACGATGTCCATGCGAGTGTGTAGGAAGCAGCCTACACCTCTATGGCATCGTCGTCTTCCTCAAGGTTTTCCGGTCCATCGCCAGCGGTCTCGTCATTATCTCGGGATGAACGTCTTTCCGGCTGATTTATCTCATGTTCTCCGCTAGCGGCCTCCTCGTCCTCGGTCAGACTGGTGGCGCTGACACGACGACGCGCAAACCAAAAGCTTCGCAATGGCGGACTGCCCGGATTCAGCTGCGGACTTGGTGTTTGCCGCTTGCTTGGCTCGCCCTCAGCAGCGTGCAGACTATTCAGCATTAAAGACGTTGGCGGCGACGCAGGTTCGCTGAGGCCATGAGCCGTCATTTCCGCACCCGATGCCACACTTTGAGCAGCAGTCGATGCCACGGCTGCCTGATAGTAGCTGCCAAGTGCTGGATGCGCTTGCGCATGTGGATGCAGATGCCCCAGCGCCGAAGCCGGCGGCGGTGGCATGCCAGGCCCCAATGCCGGCAGTCCTGGGTACATGCGATACGAGGCAGGTATGGGCTTCTGAAGACCACCAACAGCAGCCGCTTGCCGATAGTAGGCGATCTCCGGCGGCAGTTGCGCCGCAGCCGCAGCGGCGGCGACACTTGCATATGGCCAGGCGTTCAGATAGGGCGAACTGGCGCCGTAGAGACGCTGAAAGGCGGCATAGTTGCCCGCCTCCGCCAGCAGCTCCAGGCCAACGGCTGTTTGGCGTTTCCATTTGGTTCTGTGCCGATGAGAAAGAGCGAAAATCTATGTTAATCAAATGAATATATGTATATCCAGGTGCATTGCTGTCGTTTAGCGTTCTTGAGCTGGCTAACATTTACTGTGCTACACACTGACGTCATTCAAAACTATTTTAAATAAGTTTCGGCAGCAAAACAATAAAGCGAAGGCATGTGCCAGTGCGAAATTTGATAGAAAAGTGATTGATCAGCCACAGACGTTAGTCGCTTCACATCCCATCACATCGCATCGCATCGCATTGCATCGAGTCGCATTTTTGCTGCTGTGCTGCTGCTTTCCCCTATTTTTATAGTTTATTTATTTTTTTTTTTTGTTTTAGTGTTGTTGTTTTTTTTTCGCAATCTATTTAATCTTGCGACGCATTTCTGAACAACAACTTTGTGGCAAGTCATTGCACACTTTGTTTTAGCAGCAGCAGGGAATGTAGCATTGCATCCTGCTGTGTTCGTTTTAAATTATTCTACACTGTACACTGTACCTTTTTGGTCTATGTTCGCTATCCCTAATAATTATTGGTGTTTATGTTTTGCACTTAATTGGTTTGTCATTTATCTAAGTCAAAAAGCCGCGCCGAGAAGGGCGTACACACGCCCACAAATTCGTGCAGCAGAGGCTGTCCAATGGCAATTTTGCAAATATGCAGCCCAAATACATTCTGACGTGAGCTGAGCTCTTGCCAAACTGACACAGTGACGACCGAGGTCGAAGCGGAACGCAAGCCATGCGGATCGTTTATTATGGTTTATTTGCAAATCTTCAAAGGTTAGGCACACATGACATCCAACTGAGTGCGGGCAAGCGTAAACACAATATGTGAAAAAAAGAAATGTCTGAATTTTTCCGATTTTTCTCTGGCTCTGCTGGCGCCGTTTAACCAAAGGCGCCACTTAATTATGGCCCAAGTGCAAAGAAAACGAAAACGAAAATGAAAACGAACCGAAATGTAATGAAATGAAAAAAACCTCATAGTTCCATTAAAACATTGTCTCTTTTTTTGAACACGAGCGTCTCTTTTTTTTCGTTTCTCGCTTCTCTTCAAATTATTAATGAACAAATATTTCACCTACCGCATAACAGCGTACAATCCAGTTCAATTCAATGCAGCAGCTGTGAAAATGATTAAAATTATTCATATGCGTTTGCCCTTAACGCAATATCCGGCTTCGGATTCGGCTGCGGCTGTGGCTTCGACTTCGCATATATGTACATCTGTACATGTGTACATGTGTGTATATGTGTATATGCGTATGCGTACATCGCAAACAACAGCTTCAGCAGGTAATGAGGAATTAAAGTAGCAACGCAAGCGTTTCATTAAAAAAGAATTGACAAGTCATTGAGCAATAATTAAAAAATGAAATTATAACAACAGCATACAGTATACAGCATATAGCATATAGCATATACCATATACAACAACAAAAGAAACTCAAAAAGTAAACAGCCGCCGTTGTCTGCTGGCGATGTTGTTGCTGTATTAACGAAACCATGAAATTTTCATTGGGCGCGTTGAAAACTCGTAGCGTCGTCACAGTTGGTCGTGGCTAAAATTGAATTTGTTTTTTTTTTTTTTTCTTCTGGTAAAATTTTTTTTTTGTTTTTTGGTTTTTTTTTTGATAGTCGACAATAAGCGCATATCTATTGAGAGCTTGGCAGAGAAGGGCGCCAGGATCTGCGATCCGCAAACAAGAGACAGTGTGAACCAACTTGTATGCAGACAAATATTTAAAATAAGCATCAGAGCTGAATAGAAAACCATGAATGTCGGTAGGACAGCCGTGAAAAATATTGCAGCTAATGGCAAAACGACAAAATCAAATGTCCATAAACAGCCAAAAATAAATGAAAATATTCAACTACTAAAAGCAGATCAAAAAGAAGAAAACAAAGATAAGACACGGGCACGCAGTACACTCGGTAATCCACTTACACTATGTTCGTGTAGCACATTGTGAACCGTAGGGGAAAGTGTCAACAGAAGCCAGTAGGCAGACAGAAGCAAGTCGACAAAGACTACCTAGTTAGAGTGGGATGGCAGAGCATAGACCTAGAGTCGCGTCATGAGCTGCTGTCAGCAGTGTGCTGGGGTTTTGCATGGCTCAATTGGGTTGCGCACTCACCTGCGATTCTGATACCAGGTCTTCACTTGGCAATCGCTCAGCTCAAGTTTGTTGGCCAACTCCATGCGATCCTGCACGCTCAGATACTTCTGTCGCTCGAAGGACTTCTCGAGCGTTTGCAGCTGATGATCGGTGAATGCGGTGCGCGCTTTGCGTTGCTTCTTGTTTAAACCAAGACCGAGATGATTGTCGCCTCCGCCACCTCCGCTGCTCTTGATGCTACTATCGCCGTCGTCATCCTTGGCTCCTATGCGAATATCAAAACAAAACCGAAATTTAGATTAATTTTGTCATAATGACAATCCGTAAATCGAAAAAAAAAAACAAAAACCAACTGTTTAGTATATAGGAATATTTTACAGGAATATGATATAGAAACATAATTGAATATTCGCAACAGTAATATATAAAATATGCCACATATATAGTTCGTCTTCTGATCTAACTCTAATCCGAAGTTGCATGCGGAATTTTATTATGAGTATAAAAATTACATCCACATAACATCAAAATGGCCTATAGTTGTTCATACATGATCTCTATTAGTTCTCGAAATAAGTCATCCTAATAAGTTTCTAAATGCTTCGTTATAATTTGCATGTTTTGCAAAACCTTTCTAAGTGAACCCCTTCGTGGGAAAAAGCATTCAAACATGTCTATGCCTTATAGATTGTACAATTTTTGATCGATCAATATAAATTTTTAAAAACAACAATTTACTGTTGCATCGATGTATAAATATTTCAGTTTTTACTAATATAGACTTTGTGGACTATTTTTAATTTGATTTACCACGTTTGAATTTTTTTGTTTTTTCTCCACTTTAAAATGATAAATAATTTGTAATAATATTGAAAAGTTCAATTTCGTAAAGGTGGCCGATCCAATGTGAATATTGTTGGGAAATATTTTAATTTTAACCGCTGATCCCTAATATGTGTGACAGTGATTGACAGGTTGCTCTGATAGCAAAATGGCAATTTTTGTCATTACTGTCCATATCGACATCAATTAAACATTGCTGCTTCCAATTAAGTAAATGCCTTCTCAATTTGCAATATTTGCTTCAATATTGAAGAAGTCAGAACTTACACTTAATTAATATGGCAGCGCTACGTTACGTTTGTGATTTGGCCCTCTTTCATAACCGTAAGTAACACCTGTGCTGCTGCAACTTGACAACTGCACTAATGATTTTCTAACTTTATTGCAAATCCCATAGGCTAGAGAATGTTTGTGCACTCTAACTGTAAACAACAATTGCAAGTAAACGAAGGCTTGTACCAATTGAAGTCTTTTGTTTATATTTAAGAAGCGAAGAAGCATTCAACCAAGAAGAAACGCCGGCAATTAATAACTAATCCTCACAATCTACAAACTGATCGATCAAATCATCAAATCGAGGCCCGACTAGACGAAGCTCAATGGTAAATGTCAATATGATATGATAGTCATTGCAAGCAAAACTTGGCGTTATCAAAAATAGAAGAATTTAAAACAAAAGGCTTTCTAAATAGAACAGTTGATTACAATAAATTAAAGAATTTCTCTCAATAATTCCGTCGTTATAAAACACACATATGTATGTGTTTCGTATGAGATATCTTTGTAGTTAATTAAATTTGCACGGACCCGAACTGGGTATCGAAAGCCAAACTTTCGATTGTAGGAAAATGAAATAATAAGTATTTGCACAAAATAAGAAGCTAAGTTCCGGCGTAAAGGTCCACGGGCTATCTTATTGCAAAAAGTGAATTCACAGGGTTCCCAGTTAACAGCTGCGACGCCTGGTGTGGAACAAGAACGAACCAGAAGATGTGGTTAGCTCCCTAAGCTTCGAAAGAGCAACTGGAAGTTAGTTGTAAACATTAAGTATATATATATATATATACATGTGTGTGTGTGTGTGTGTATATGTGGTGCCAGGGAATAAACTTGATAATACGGGAATGTTTGTTAAAAACTGTCTGTCGGAATGTCTGCTAGTTTGTGCATTTGTCTCACTGACTTTCGGTCTGCGTTATTCTCTTTCAATTCGTTTATTTATACTTGCATGAAACACATTTGTAATTAAGTGCTTGTGGCTAAATTGCATTAAACATGCTTAAATGCGCAACCACAGGCATTTTACAACAACAAGAACAACAACTTAAACTATCGTACTAAGTGCGCAAACCCTCAGTACTACTCCCGCCGTCAACGTCATAGCCCAGCTGCCGGCGCCGCTTCGCCTGAGTGCTGCTACAGTTTTTTTTTTTTCTTTTTTGTTTTTGTTTTTTTTTGCGTTTTCTGTTTTGTGTTTTCTTTTTTTCTTCTTCATTATCCGCTGCTGTGTTTCAGCTTGTTTATTTGCGTATATGTATTTTGTGTAGTTGCATTCTCTTTGCAATAAGTTTTTTTTCTTTTTTTTTATTTTTTTTTATAATTTTTAGTGTTGCCGTTTACTTTAGTTGCACTGCCTTGTCTCCTTCTTCGTCTTCCTACTTTTACTACTTCACCTTACTGCGGAACATCAACTGCAATTGGCCTTTTTGCATTTTAATTAAGACTGAGACGACTGACGGTGTAAATGCATTCGAAATGACTATCGTCGGCTAACTATCTTTACTACACACCAACAACAACAACAACAATAGCAACTGCAATTAATGCCGCTGCCACTACCCTGACGCTTTTGACTCGCTGTTTGTTGTTGCTGTTAAACGTTTATCAACATTTTGATAATGTGTGCGTTTAGTGTGCGCTTAGTTGCTGTTGCTGTTGCCTTTTGCTGTTGCTTAGCGCTATTGCTATTTCTTTTGCTATTGCTATTGCTATTGCTGTTGCTGTTGCTGAGTGCTGTTGCTGTTGCTGTTGCTGTTGTATATTTTTCGTTTGTTGTGTATGCACTTACATAACGGTAAATTGCATAGTGCTGCGTTATAATTTATAATTACTATGATTTTATTTCGCTTCGTTTCGTTATTTCTTCGTCTCTTCCAAAACACACATACAAAACGTAAGACTTAAGCAAGAAACTTGAGCTTTAAGGTTTTAATTTTTATTTCTTTTTCTTGGATTTTACTTTTTTTTTTTTTTTTCTTTTCATTGTTGCGCTTTTATTGTATTTGTCTTCCGCAAAGCCTTTTATTTTAAATTTATTTTTAATTTATAGTTCTGTTTAATGTGAAGGAAATGCAAATCGTAACTGTTGTTTTGGTTGTTATTTAATCATTTTTGCATTAATTTGGCAATAAATTATATTTATCTTCTTTACATAATTTATAAATATAACATACATATAATGCACAAACGTTTTCATTGAGCAAACTACAAATAAAATTTTAAGCGTCAAAAATTTAATAGCACAATGAAACCTTTTAACGAAAACTACCAATATATTTATAAAGGTATCAATTTCAATTATAATTTTAAATAATTTTTTTTATGTTTTTCGTTTTTAGCGGTTTGTTGTTGTTTTTTTTTTTTTTTGTTTTTTCTTATTTTTATAAGCGCACAGTCAACTAAAACAAAAAAAAAACAAAAGCATGATCTCCATATAGTACACTTGAAAGACAGCAGAGCCAAGCCAAGCCAAGCCAAACAAAACCACGTTAAGCTATAAGAATGGGTGACATAAGCTGAAACAAACAACAGAAGAAGCAAATAAAATGCAACACGACTTAAGCGCAGAGCCAGAGCCAATCGAAGAAGCAAACGTAACGAATCTGGATCAATTTCATAAAAGCTAAGCGACTCAAATGAGAATCATAAAACAAAACGTAACCCAAAATAATTAATCCAAACTTTTGGAGTGTGGGCAACGGACGACGAGGCTTAGAACACAAAGGACATCAGCTGGCGATCGCACGCGTCTCAAGTGACACACGCATGCAAACTATCATAACAAGAAGGACAGCAGAACAGCAAAACAGCAGACGTGTAAAGCACCGCAAAAATCAAGTGTAAAAAATGCAAACAATTAATTTAAAAAATAAATTAATATTAAGATATGTATAAGTATTAAGTGATTGATACGCATTCGCACGGTTATCGGCTCAAGAAAACACTTCTTTTCTCTTTCTTTTCTTTTTCTCATTTTTTTTTTAATTTTTTTTTTTGTTTTCTTTTTTTTTTTTTTCATTGGATATTTAGGCCGATTTTTGTTGCCACTAAGCCGTTAAAAGTATTTTTACCCAGCATGCGTTTGTGTGGGCCCGCACACTAGCGGCGGCTCATTTCATTATTGAATTGTGAATTGTGATATTCGAAGGTGTTGTGTGGTCTATGAGCTAGCCACATAAAGCCATATTTTATAGCTGAGCACAACAAATTTCGTGATCAATTTAAATATATTAAAATAACATACACAATAAAAAAAAAAAACACAAGAAAATCGAAAGCAATTCTAGACGAACTAGATTAAAAAACTAAATGTTAACGCTTGAACGTTTAATAAACAATTAACATCTGTTCAACACTCGTTGAGCATATTTTGTATATCAATTCAAACATTTAGCAGAACAAAAATCAACTGCTAAGTCAACCAAGAACTGCGATCCAAAGCAGGCCAGACATGAGCAAGCAAAAATCGGCGGGAAGGCGGTATGCGCGACAGAGTGGAGAGAGTGCGAAGAGTGCGGAGAGTGCAGAGACAAAACTAGACAGTCAGATAGGCAAACAAATGAGTCGTTTGTGAGACTTGTTTAGCAGCGAATACAATGACAAATAACGCCATGGTTCGACTATGGCCTACATACGTATTGACTAAATTTTATAGTTTTGCTCAATTTTATTTGAATTTTTGCTAATGCTGTAATGCGGAATCAAAACTGGCTGCCATTTGTTTATCAAGTGAACAAATAATCATTAAAAAACCCTCTCGATGTATCTAATGTATTTGTGAATTATTCAAATCAAAATAATATGCTGACTTTTACACTTTTCTGTTTATTGGCAGCACTGAACGCTATTCGTATGTTCTTGGCATATACAATTTTTTTTTACCCACATCAAAAGCAGGTAAACTGCATAAGACCGAAGACCCTAAGTAAAAATCATAATAGGATCCTCACGCTGTGAAATCCATGCTCTATGCTAAACGCAATCGCCGCCGCTACTAACTATTAGTTGACATTGTCTTATTTAGACTCCAAGTTGTTATGGCGGCACATATCAAGATTGAAAAAAAAAAATATACTGTCAAAATAGACCTTTTTTAGCATATTACCAGAAATGAACAACAATCGCATAGACTTGATTTAAAAATATATGTAAATGGGCATTTTCATGAATTTCGAATTATCCAAAGATAAAAACTACAAAGTCGTTGTTTATGCAATATAGATCGCCAGTCTGTAAGTTATTTTCTTGTTATTTACCCAGATAGATAGTCGAAGAATGCTGCTTTTGACGTTACTAGGAAAGTTTCAACATCTAAAGGGAATTTCATTCGCTTTATTATAATCAAAAAACCAATAGATTATGATTGTTATGTAGCCCCAACAGGTTTACACAATTTCGCCTCAGGAATACCAAAACTAAATATAATTTAACACGATTGTTGCTCACTATTTCGCAATGCCGCGATAGCTTTACTTAATGCGCCTCTTTCATTAATAATTATCTTATAATGTTTATTATATATACATTCGTTTAACTGCTTATGTGTATATAGTATATTCAGCAATTTGCACGACAACAACAATTAAATAGTGTATAAACATTTGATTAAGCTTTGAACGCACTAACGAACGAATTGTATTGCCTAGATATGCATGCGCTTCTCCTCCAATAAGAATTGATAGCTCTTTTGTGCTCAGTTAGTTGAACGTTGCGCGCAGTTGCGCAGCCGCTGCGTACATACACAAGCAGACACACAGCCACACACACACACACACAGACCAACTAGGCTAAATAGTCTGACAACCGCACATTAACTCAAATGCAACGCATAGTTTCAAATTTTTATTTTTGTTGTTTTCCGTTTTTGTTTTTGTAGTCAGCGTCAGCGGCAGCCGCGGCGTCAGCGTCAGCGTACGGACATTAACTATTTATTCGTATCTTTTTTACACCTGCGTGCGCTGTCAGTCAAATTAAAATATATTTATGTTTTGTTTATTTAGTTTCTGCTTTTAGTTTTTTATTTTTTTTCGGTTTCGTTATTTTTATTAATTTTCCTTGTTAACTAAAAAATCAGTTTCCGTTATACGCGTTAAGATAATCACACACATATACTCATGTACTTTTTGTAATTATTATTATATGCCAAGCAAAACGCTTTTTGCATTTATGTATTGTTGTTGTTCTCGGTGTTTTTTTTTTTTTTTATATTTGTTTTGTTTTATTTAACTACACTACATTTTATATATTTACTATTATGGGGCGTTAATTTTTTGCTGCATTTTTCAACCGACATTACATTATTATGTGGTTTAGTTTAGATATCAAAAAAAAAAAAAAAGTGAAGCAAAAAAACGATTGTCATTATCCATCTGTAAACTTACTTCCGCATTTAAATGATTGTAATATATAAGTAATAGGTAAATAAAGTACATAGATTGAACAGAAATGAAAAAATCGAAAGGCGCCTACTTATCGTAGAAGTATGGATCGCATACTTTGTACTTACCACAGTCGCTGCCGCTGTCGTCATCAATTGTGCTCGCCTGATCGCCGCTGATGCTGCTGCTGTAGCCAAGACTAACGGTGTTGTTACTATTATTAATGTGATTAGTTTTGTTGTTATTGAGATAAGCAGTGCTTAATTCGTGCACGCCACCAAGCGGCTGCATCAAAAGCGGCGAACGAGAACGTTCATCGTCGTTTGCCGTCGCAACGTTCAGATCGCGCAGACGTTCATGTTGCAGCTGGGCCGCGTAGTGCAGTCCATTGGAAGCAGAAGCACCCGCCATAGCTGTGGCATGACTATGCTGGGTGCCGGGAATGCCGGGCGAGCCCTGAATGTGATATTGCTGATGCATGGACGTTAAAAGCGATGGAAAGGGTGGCGTACTCGGTGAGGCTAATGCGGCAGCGGCCCGATGGCGGTATTGCAATTGTTGTTGTTGCAAAATATGCTGTTGTTGTTGTGCCAAATAATGTTGCAAAGCATTGTGATGTGCAGGTTGCTGTTGCTGTTGCTGTTGCTGTTGCTCTTGTTGCATTTGCTGTTGCTGCTGCTGCTGTTGTTGTTGCTGTTGCTGTTGATGATGTTGTTTTTGGGCATGCAAATGTTGCAATTGTTGATTGTGTTGTTGTTGATACTGTATAAGTTGTTGGCGTTGCTGTTGCTGTTGCTGTGCTGCATTCGGACTTGCCGGACTGTCACTACGAACCCTATTTTGCACTGCAACCGCCGCTGCTGCCGCCGCCGCAGCGGCATTGCCTGCTAGTATATCCGTAATCATAAAACGAGAACGCGTTACCGTGGCCAACGCAGCGTTCGACGATTCGCGTTGCAGGCCAACGCTTGACGTCAATACGACGGTTGGTCCAGCAGCGGCGGTTGTTGACATCTCCGGTGGCATTGTTGTCATTGGATTGGACACGACGCACAGAGGGAAACTTCTTCTTTACGCCAATTTTTTTGTTCCGAATACGATTTATTTCACTTTTTACTAATAATTTAACTTTTCTTTCATTTAACATTTACAATAAAATCCAAATTGTGTTATCGCATTCTTGACTTAAATACATGTAATTTTTTTATTCGTTTTACCGACGCTATTTGGTATATGTATATCACGTTTTGGCTGTTTCCCGTGCGATGTTAAAAAGCACACTTCCCGATAAAAAAAAAAAAACTTTTATATACCTAAACCAACGCTGAACCATCCGTCTTTGTTTCTGAACCGCAACTGAGACTCAACATTGCTGGTCACTTTGTTAACGAGTAGCTATCGTCATCGATGTTGTTGTTTTTGCTGTTTCTGCCCGCAACACAGAAAACCAGTCTCACATACACTCAAAAAAAACAGTGCAAACGTGCGCTCTCAAAGCGTATACACACCTGTCGTTGTCTCTGTCGCACTGTTCGATTTTCGTATGCCGCGGAATCTAACATGCTCGTGTATGGTGAATTGTCGACCAAGTCGCTTATTTGGCATCTCGTTGTTGTTTTCCTCTCTTGTCTCGTGTTTATTGGTCATAATTGTCTTCAATTGACATTCATTAAACTCAATCAAAATAAAAATAACGACAGCAAATATTGTTGTAAGGTCTTTGACAGCTAATGCCATTACGTACACCATGTGGTGAATTATTTGCAACAATGGCCGTTTTTTTCGCAACTTGCACGATTTGCAGTGTTGAATATATGCTTCATATTCTACTCACTGTAAGGGAATTACATTTAAATTTAATCCGATAGATCCGATATGGGAGGCTGCAATAATTATTAATTTGACTATTGTGAAATAAAAAAAAATTTATTTATCGCTATACTTCATAATGCTTGCGTAAATGTGAAATGAATAAATTTATTTAATTCTTATTTTGAAATTTGCAACTGATTAGCATTTATGTAAACCATAAAATATAACCAAATCGATTGTAATTGCTATTATTTATTTTAGTATATACGTAATTCTAATTAAACAGTTTGAATTCAAATGGAAAATATAAAATCCTCGTTTAACAGGTTTGCTATAAAAATTATAGCACCCGCTTACAGCCATCCATGATGATATACAGAACAAACTCACCATAGCAGACAACGTCAACACAGAAAACTATATTACAGTCAACAATGACTCAATCGCGCGTTGTTACAGTACCTTGAAATATTTTTCCAAACCAACCCACCTCAAAGCCCACGCCACCCCCATGTTGAGACACTTAACAAACACGCTTGTAGCTATCCAGCATCCAAACTCAATGTAACTGTGTAAGCTCCGCCCGTTAAAACTGATTATTGCAAATAAACATCGCACTCTGCGTGCAACATACAATGTCTATCTCCCTCACACGCACGCCAACTTGCGAACAGAGCGTTTCCCATACTGGATACTTGAAAAGTATCATTCACGCGCAGAGTAGCTAAGAATGAGTTTATTTGTGTGTTCGTTGGAGTGTGTGTGTTTGCTTTTAGTAATTTTTTCGGTTGTTAGCACATTTTGTTTGGCTTTTTAACAGTAAATTGGCAGCAGTTAAGCGACACTACCATCAGTGTTTTGGCTGCTTTTATTGTTATTGTATAAATTTTTATTAATCCTTTTTTTTATTATTTTTATTCCAATTATTTTTGTTCTTACAATTCTAATTAATTTTATCGTTATTATAATTTTTACTATCAATATTATTGTTTTGTTATTAAAATAACTTTTTTTTTTTCTTTTATTTGGCATACACAGTAGACACTTGATAGAGTGAACTAATAAAAACCCTGACAGTTTACACTGTTTCGAATGTGTTCATTTATTATGTGTTGAAAACAGTTTGGTAATTTGCAGTTTATAATTTTTTCTTATATACTATTTACTAAAGAGGAAATATGTATGTTTATAATAAATTTTAAGTTTTTTAAAAAAGTTTAAAATTTTGGATTGTTGTTCAAACTTTTCAATACCGTCATTCTCAAAAACTCTAACTCTAATTTCATTAATGATCAAAAGAAAATGTGCCTGTCCCACAGCATAGACAGATTATGGTCAACAGCTGCTTTATTTGCTAATCCAAAAAATGTATTTGCTTAAACTAACAAATGCAAATTAATCCAAAGACCTAAAATAGGACTCTTACTCTACCTTACTTCATTACATTTACGAGTTAAGCAATATTTCGAAAAGTTAAAAGAGTCATTTAAGCAAATTGATAGTAATTGTTATACGCTAAACACATAACAAAAAACGGATCATGCAAAAGAAGAGATCATCGCGCAGTGTTTAGTCCAATAGGCCAATAAAGCCTTTTTGTATGTAAAGGCCCATCATGAGATAGTGAGTGAGATAAACCAACTTTACGCGTCTACTCCTCTTAGTGCAGTCCTCGAAATGCAAATCCACAAACTTCTTCTGAACGGATTCAATAAAGTCAGAGTACATTTTAAAACGTGCATTCCATACAAATAAAACAGACTCCAGAATTGAACAAACCAGTGAATTACTTGTAAAAAAGAATTGTTTAGCATAGGGAAGCTAAAAACTCATCTTGCTTAATTTGTAGTCATTAAGATATGGAAACTTATTTTTGGATTGGGAGCCAAGAAAACGATTTACAAATGTTTATGACCCACTTGCAACCGACTTAGCTAATTACCCATTGTATAAGTTTAGTGGATTCTCAGCTTTTTGAGTGATTATTCAATCTTTGGCATTAACTGTTTGCACACCAGTTAACTTATTTACATTTCGCTTTGATTTAAATTTCGGTTAATACGCGAAAACCTTAAAATTTGCAGTTTGATTTGTAAATTAATTCATTGATCGAGATAATTCGTGGGATAATGTATGAAACAGCATTTAACTTTGTTGTACTTTTCACAATTTTTTAAATAATAAACAAAGCAATTTTGTAACAGTAAAGTCAATTGTGAGCGCGAGACAAAAATTAAAAAAGAAAAAAATCACCAATCAGTTTCATTGAAGAAAATTGAGGACTGAGAGCAAGAGTAAATGAAAATTTGTGGGTTCAATTTATCTTCTAACTGTGAATTCACAGAAATTTCCTTGTAAAGAAACATTTCTTATTTCAAATAATTTGTATGGAAGTATGCAATAGAAATCCGGGTTATTTTAGGCAGACAACAGAAAGTGAAGAAGAGGCTTCATTTTACATCGGTGTAAGTAACGTTCAAATTGGGAATTGGGGAAGGGCTAGTCCGCATGTTAAAATAACCAATCACATATAAAACTAGAAAATCAGGGCTATAGTCGAGCGTAACCGACTATAGAAACCCTGTACCCAATCCAAAACTGAATATATTTTTTTATTGCTTTAATAATATTTTGTATTCATTATGTAAGGATATCTCAAGAAAAAACATTTCTTTTTTAGTTATAGCCATTTTTATATAACGATATTTATCATATTCGGAAATATGATTAGATATTATTTAAAATCACTAAATCCAAAATTCGGTAACGATATCTTAGTAAACAAAAAAGTTTTTCTCAGTAAAAGTTTTTCAGCCGATCGTTCCTATGGCCAAAAATAAAATTGTTATGCCTATGTATTGGGCGAGTCTTCGTGCCAAATTTAGTGATTGTAGGTGTTACCGTTTCCGAGATCCGTTTGTTCATACGGACCGACAGACAGACAGACGGACATGGCTATATCGACTCGCCTTTCAATGCTGATCAAGAATATATGTAATTTATTGGGTCTGCCACGCCTCCTTCTTGCCGTTACATACATTTGCACAACTTTTACATACCCTTTACCATTTGTTGGTACAAGGTATAAAAAGTAAAAAAAAAATAAAATATAAAACTCGATTTCAATCTTAGAAAAAGGATGCTTGCTTCGACTGTGCAAAAACTTTTATTTAAAGAACGCATTTGTTTAAACTCACTTATCTACCAATAATTCAAGTATGTAAATTGAGAGAAATCTATTGTCCTCTCCCTCTAACTTGCGCTTTGTAAATAAGTAATAATAGAGCCGCATTATTTAAACCATGTTTATGTTGCTTGTAAGTATAAGAGATAGAAATGATATAAAATAGTTACTATATCGTTGCGTCAAATAAACGCTAGGAACTAGGGAATTTTGTTTTTTATCAATATTTATTTATAGCTGCTCCTGGTGTTCTTTATATTTATACAAAATCTCACTTATCTGAATACTAGAGGCTGAGATCAGGAATGGTCCAGGTTTAATAGCTATTGGAGGTAATTTTCTTTTTAATATTATTTATTATTAGTAACTGATTTGATTTTATTTTTTAATTAAAATTTTTTTTTTTTTTTTTTTGATTACACATCAAAAAAAAATTTTATAAGTGACTGGTTTTTTTTGGCTACAATAAATACATAATTAAGCAATGGCAAGCCGCAAGGCTCGTTGACTCAGTGTGTAAAAGCACTGACGAGCATAAATGAGAACTCGGATTAAAATCTTGTCGGAGAAAATTTTCTGAGTTGGTTTTTTTATTTTTGGTTTTTAATCAATTTGCAGCATGCGTTCAAATCTTGCGGGGGACATATATGAAAATGTCTTTATATACATTTAAATTAAATTTAATGTAATTGTCTCGTTCTCTTTGTATATTATTTAGATAAATCAGCTATTGAACAATGCATGTTTCACATCAACCCATGCGTGTGCTTAGCTACACACAAATTTTTTTGTTCAAATATGTATTTAATTTTATTGCATACTTTTTGGCATTTCCCTATTTATTTCCCAATTATTGTGTTCTTAATCATTTTTTTTTGTATTTTGCATTTGAGCATGTATGTACACATGTATGCGTCTTTAAAGCTTGTAGTCACAAAATAAAGTTGTAATTAATTGTTTCTGTAGTCGACACGCAACGAGAACACTCATGTTGTGTGATTATCGACTTGTTTGAGCCGAATTGATACAAGTACAAAATGCAATTAACAAGTATGCATTCGTGGCTCTATCTCTCTTGCTATCGAGCCGAGAATTCGTAGCAGAGCTCATCTAGAAAAATAAACTAAAATCAAATAAAAACGCTGCTCTTGCTGTTATCCAAGGTGATGAACTTAATAGCTAAATAGTTAATAATATTGCTATGCTCGGTGTTTCTGATATCCAAAACGATCAAAGCGGTTTGTTCAAGGTTCTTACAACATTATTGCATAAATCCAAAAAAAAGCATAGATGAAACAATAAATAAGTTATAACAATTCAAATATGTATATTATATGTATATAAGGAAAGTAATCATTAAATTTATAAACATGTAAAACCCAAGACTTCACCTCAAATCTTTATTCCAATGCGAATGCTTACCCCTTTTTTGATTCAAATTTGTACATCTTTGTTTGTACGTAATATATGTAATTTTACTTAGTTATTTTTCACTGTAACATGCGCATACACCCGTGCTGATTTGTATCCGACGACTTATGTATGTATTTTTTTATTTATTCACCCTGTTGAATATTTTTGTAATATTGCAAATTTTGTTCGCTTCGTTTGACGCCGTTATGGGTACATATGAATGTATGTAAGCATGTATGTATGTATGTATGTATGTGTATGTTGTTTGCTGTTTTAAATCTTTGGCTGGCGCTGTTGTTGTTTAGTTTTGAGTTGGTGTCTCGGGCAGCTTTTGCTTTTGCCACTTGACTATTTTATATTCATAGATTGGGAATTACAAGGAACATTGAAATATGTTAACAAAGCTCCATCTTTTTGCAAGCTGCCCGTCAGTACATTATTATGTTAACTTTTCTTTTTTGGTATACATATGTATATGTATGTTACATATGCATGTACGTATGCATGTATTACAGACTGACAGTCACAAAATAATATTTTATTCGATTACGCTTTTCTTCGATTACATTTTTTTTCCATAAATCGTTACCAATTTTGCACTGTGTGAGTTTGAGTGGGTAGCTTTGCCTAATGTTTGGAAAACAAAATTCTATGAGTGTGAAAGAACTTAAACTAGTTTAATATGTTTATTTAAAAAGTTAACTTTATAATAATTAAAAAAAAACAACCTGCTTCTAATTTATTTTCCACGAAAATCACCATCATAATGGAAAACAACCAAACAAAACATATTAATGTACATCATGTTCTTCACTTTTATCAACATAAAAAGATAATCAAACTAAGGAACGACAACAACAACAGCTTGTTGATGATAAAAATCAACTGCGAGGTGAAAAGTTTAAAAATTTTTGGCCACATTGACAACTGACAAACGAAAAATGGGAATGATGCCTGCAACGGCTGAACAACAACAATTTCCATGCAAAAGGCAACTTTGTGCAATCTTTGGTTAAAACTCAACTTACTGTAAAAATGTAATGACCAAAAGAAATCGAGACAATGCACACAATGACAAAAAACATTAAGAAATTTGGCATAATTTTTTTGATAAACACAAAACTCACGGAGCTCATCATAGATAACTGGACAACGCCAAGAGTGTATGCAAGTAGGTTGCATTGACTTACACGATTCAACTTGGTCATTTTGATCGAATAGTTAGGCAAAGATATTTGGCAAACTCCGGCGGCTACGCATTCATTTAAATTTGCTCCCAACGACAAACTGACTGCCATCAACTGTATTCTTAATTAAAGTATGTTCCACGTAACCTCTCGATGCACAAAAAAGCACTGTAGCTTTTATAAGTGCAACTTTTAAAGAATTGTCAACCTTTATAAATGCAACTTTCGTTAGTTTACATAAATACAAAATAATAAGTACATCTTACGTTTCTGTGCATTATAACGTAAAAACTCACAATTTTTATGGGTATTTGTTTTAAAAAAGTAAGTATTATTGGAAAACATAAAAGCATTTTAGGATAAAAATGAGTCGTAATAGTCATTGCCCTGATGAAGAGCCAGGATTGGTATTACACCTCAGAAATATAGCTGTGCAAGACATTGCAAAATTGCTTCAGCGCTAGTTGTATTTTGTATAAAATGTTTTTAAAAAGAAACCGGGAAAGGAAACTAATAGTAGACCACTTCAATCCTTTTAAGTCCTTAAGGGCGATCTCGGCAGAAATTGATATTGTAGAAGTCCTCCGACGATTCGCCGACGCGTACAGAAAGTAAATCTGTTGGGAAGAATCGCCAGAAAAGTTCTCTTGATGGGAGAGCGAAATTGCGAGATGAGGTACCAATTTTCGAATTTGCTTATACATAAACGCTCGTGTAGTGAAAATTGTGGAAGCTATACTGAATTCTGTTTTTGAGTTAGGTGTAAGAAAAGATAAGAAAAATAAGCGAATAAGCAGCTACCCGTCAAGTTCTCTGTGCCGTGGAATACTTTAAAAATATTAAAAAATAATTAAACAACAACTAATTTAACTTGCTCAATTTCCATTTTGGCAACGTGCGCAGCTGTAAAATTCTTGTTGCGCTAGATGCAGGGATTTGCGCAGTTCAAACTGCATAGTTGCTTTTCAAAATACTTACTAAAAGCAGTGTTGCGAAATTCTGCATTTATAAATCCGCTGCACAATTTACTGCGTCAGTACTAACGCAGTTTGCATTTACGAAAATGGCCCATACTATATTTCACTTCGATCGTGATACAAAAGTTAGAAGATAGCGCCAATTTAGCCGCTTCCTATCTCGAAAACTGTATTGTTTTGAAAATTGAGATTTTTTTCTTCAATTTTCGCCGACGTTGTGGTAGCGCACTACACAAACACATGTCCTGTTAGGACATGCGAAACCAGCCATCTAATGTTTCTACCGCAGCTACGACCAATAATAGTCAAAGGCTGTTTTATCTACTTGACAATTATTGTAACGTAAGATTACAAAACGTAATTAATAAATTAATGGAAGCATATCAAAAATTAAGATAAGTATCTAATTCTATCTAATGACGAATGACGTCATATGATAACACGCCGAATAACGCCTCTCAAATATCACTTACAAATGTCACTTACTTCTGCTAAATAAAAAAAATTCTTTTAATAAAAGAATTACATATGTACGTATATATTCTATTCATCCACAAAGCAAATTTACGATTTTTGATAGGATCGGTCGGACTGACGGAATGACTCCATAACAGAAATTTATGCAGTCTGTTTCCGGTAACACTCTCTGTGGCAACACTGTGCTCCATTTCCTTCTGCACTTGTCGCTTAACGCATATTTTTCTTATTTATATGTAGTCTTACTCTTACAGAATTTTCGCGCGATTGAGGCGCTATTGTTTATTTCATCATTCGGAGTATTTTGTCAGTAAATATAAGCCGAATTATTAGGATTTCTTAAAGCCATTCCACTGTCTTGCAGACAGTTATAAGGTATTTTTTATTTAGCATTCTGGTATTCCTAACTTGACAAAAACGGTCACACTGCCTTGCCAACCATCACCACTATTGTCGTCTATTTTCTTGTTTTCCATTTAACTTAAAATATATAAATCACGCAATATGAAAAGCCAAAGCAATGCCTCCGTAATAACTACGGCAATTCTAATAAGCTACCTGTTATATGCCCAAGAAACATATGGTAAGTCAAGTTTGTTGTCTATCGAAGTCTTTTGTTTAAAAACTGCATAGGAATTCATTGGTTTATTTAACTTTTTCTGCCTCTGCTGCTGATGTTTTCATTATTATGGTGGTGACTAAGTAAAATATTTGTAAATTTCAGTTTTTATGAAATGACACAGTTTAGTGATTATTTTCCCTATTGCAGCGCTTCTTCGTCGCTGCTATCAATGTCGGTCACGCGGTGAACTTGGCAGTTGCAAAGATCCTTTCAGTTTTAATGCCTCCGATGTTCTAAATGAGCCTGGTCTCTCAGCAATACCCTGTGCAAGCGGCTGGTGCGGCAAAGTGATTGAAGGCGGTGGCACTTACGCAGTAGACGGTAAGATCATTCATTGCCATTGTGCTATTACAAATGAAATAAAATATTTGTTGTCATTCCAGACTATGACCAAGCGATACAGCGTATGTGCGTACAACGTGGCCCTAATGACAACCAGGATCGATGCGCTGAGACTGTTTATAACTATAAAAAGGTATACATGTGTTTCTGCGAAGGTGATCTCTGCAACGGTGCGAAGCGTCCACTGGAATTTAATAACAAGCTAATAACTATCGTAACCAGCTTTGGTGGCTTGATGCTTCTCTTGGCCAGGAGACAGCTTTGGTGCTAAAGACTGTGGCAGTATGATTATACAAATCCTTATAATACTATATGTATAAATAATAATGTAAAATAACCACATTCACTTATTCTCATTTAATAAATACAACTCCATATTAAATAAGAATTGACACTCCCACCAATAAATAGAACTGCAAGAAGTAACGTTATAGAAGTAAATTATACATATTTTCGTGAATGTCAAAACGGTAGCTTTGACTTAGTGAAAAAGTGGATCAGTTCGCCACAAGCACTTCAATTCAATCAACGACGCCTACAATAACAGCAAACGAAAGTATTTTCTGAACAACCTTCGTCCACTCACAATCTGTGGCAACAAATTTGGGGGTACAAAAAATATATATATATAAAAGCATTTTTCATATTTAACAATGACCATAAAATCTTAAAACAAGTGACAGCGAAGATAGCACAAGTTTCCCCTTAACTTCGAAAACCACCATAAGGATTTTCTATGGAACACAGATGACATAAAAATACAGAAAAATTATATTGAATCATTGTCAAAAGCGCAGCTAAGCAAACTAACCAACACTTTTTTTCGTTTAATTTCTACATAGAAATTTATCCCAGCCTCACCTTAAACGTTTACAAATATTTTTTTTTTTCATAACCTATATTTGCCATCTGTTCAATTTAGAACTGTAAAATAAATAATATAGGAGTGTATGATCATTTTAATTTAGTTAAATAATTCTTTGTAGAAACAACTTAACAAAATGCCGACAAACAAAACAAAATACTTAATAATATTGCTACCTTCGGGTAGACCATCAAAAATTGCGAATTTAAAATTATAACCTTCAACCCACGTTGGCATTAGACAAACAAGTGGGGCACTTGGTATGCGGATTTGGTTTTCCCTGATCTCCATGGCAGTCCTGATGGAACATAAAATCGCATACATGGCATGGATACAATGGCTCTGTGGATTGAGAGTTGCGTTAGATATACACATATTCTTAAGATGGCTAAAATGTTAACCCACCATTCTGTTTGCGGCATTCCTTGCATTTGAGCTTAGCATCTGGAGATAAGGGCGGAGTGCGGGTTTTACGTCCAACTGGTATAAAGTTGAACTTCTGATTCTGACCATTATTACTTCCGGCTTGCGTATCTTCTAACTTTTCGAGACTGAGACGCTTGCCTTTTTTTGCCTGCAAACGTTTTACTTTAGGTGATAGAAGAAACTCTGTAGTGGCTTTTTTTTTTTTCTTGTGACGTCCGTCTGTACCGGAAGTGGCTATTGTGATTAGAAGAGCAATCAATTATAAACTACATAATAATTTGTGATATTTTTTGCTTTAATGCTTACGGTATCCAGACGGCCATAATGGAAATCCGACCGTTCGGTTGTGTGTATGGTGCGACGTTTTCTTTTAGAGCGACGCTGTTGCAACTGCGCTAATACGACTGGCGTAAATAGATTAAAGATACGTAAAAATTGCTCCTGACCATACTCGTTTGGCTGCGTGGGGTAGTCATTCGGTTCGTCATTCCATATAAATACTTGGCGCTGCTCTGAATTCGAATCATCAGACGCCGACGAAGATGTCGTGTCGCTAGTGTTAACCGCACTTGCGGAATTGGCAACTTTGTTATTACCTTTACTACACGATTTGCGGGTCTTCAATTTAGTTTGCGATTGTGCCGTCGGTGCAGCGGTCTGTTTTTTTTCCAAGACACTACATTTCTTTTGGCCTTCCAAATTCTTCGTCTCTTTCAATTCTTTTTTTTGGCCAGATGCTGTTGCTAAGTTAGCTGACTTAGGCGATATTGATGTCGATTTAGGTGGAGATCCAGTCACTTTGGCCGTCTCTTTTGATGAAGCATTCTCGGCGGCTTTTTTCCGATCTACCACATTATCTTCCTCATAAAATACACGCGGTTGCTGTTTGGTTTTTCTTGCACGTTTCAAAGCCTGTCGTAAATTCATACGACTTTCGGTAATCTTCGGCACTTCGCTAACATCTTGTACGCCTTCACACTGTTCTGTCTTCGGCTCTAATTTTGGTTGTTCAACAACATCTACCGACTGAACTGACTGTACTATCTTTTCTTGGACAACAATATCCACTGTGTCTTCATTGTCATTCTCTTCATCATCACTAACTGTAACCACAGCCAATGGTAACTCTGGCTTGACAGTTGTTTCATTGCGCGGGGTCATCTCCGGTATCAAAAGTTGTTCCTCATTTAATTCTTCCACGCTGTCAGTACGCACTGTCGATGCATATTCATCTGGTTCAGGTAGTTGATGCACTTTCACCGCATCATCACACTTTTCACTATCGGCAACGCTGTCTCCCACAGGATCCGATTGCTGTTCACCACTCGAAGACGTACTCGCCGTTTGAATATTGCCACACACGGTCTCATCCGATGCGAAAAGAAAATGCTTTCGTATCAACGAATCCTCCGAGGAACGCACTTTTACGTTAGTCGGGTAGACAATATACTTCAAATCAAAGATCAAAGGCATAATGGTATTCGAAATGATCTTATTCGAAAACTCCTGCATCGCCTCAATGCCATTGCGACTGAGCAGTTTGTGAAACTTGTCGAGAATGTCATTGAGGCGCAGCATCAAATACTGCTGTTCCGCATTTATCTCCTCAATGTCGTCCTCAAGTTCATCGAGTATGCGTTGCTTTTGCACAGGATCCTACCAAATGACAAGAATTTTTCAAAACTAATTTATAATAAAACTCATACAGGGGAAAATACTAATTGTTAGACACAAACTACTAATTGAAAGACACTTTGTTAATTTTGCTTTATTAGAATGCAAATCATGCAATCGAATTATATTATATACACAAAGTAAAAATTTTTTAATTCGTTTATTAACTTACCGCATCCCCTTGTTTCTTGAACACATCATAAACCAGCTAAAAAAAAGTTACCAAAGTGTTACGAAAATTGAGACTTCTAAGAGTAGTCAAAGTGGATTCTCACCTGATGTACTTTAAGGTAGGTACGAATTGAACGCTGACAGTATACAATGTCGTCCTTGATATCCTTTGGTATGAGGAAGAAACGCTTCATGTAGAACTGAAACAGATCCGTCCCGGCCATATCTAAGGCTATTTAAGAAAAAGTGTTTTCTTGGTTTTATATGCAATTGATTCGTTGTTTTGTGTGTGATTTCAATCACTGATTGAGTGTGTATCTTTGTTAATGTTTTCTTTACAGTTTGTCTCAATTTTCAAAAACACTTCATATCTTTAATTCAACATGACCACCAACGATTAAGTGTTAGTAGCACCTGCAACAACAAATTATTTTAACTGAGCTTAGTTTGCACACGAGTGTCTACGGTTGGAGTGACAACTTTGCAAAGGGATTTGGAAAAATGTATGCGCCTTAAATGTTGCAGATATTTTGCAAAGAGCATGCAAAATGCTTACAACCGTTTTTATAGCATGTACACTTAAAATGTACACATTGTTTATATCGTAATATTTGCTATTACATAGTAAATTCAAAGTAAATTATAAATAATTTACATAGTAAATTGATAGCAATCAGCGCTTCTTTGCAGTTAAAAATCCACTTACTTGGCAGCACTGACAAAACCAAGCATTATGTAAAACCAAAAAAGAAGTACAATATTTGTTGGTAATCTTTTGATATACCAAAAAAGAGTAGATTAATTGCATTACAGTATTTACATTTGAAATTTTCAATGGATTCAGTTGGTTCATGTTAAATTTCATTTGATTTATTTTTATGAACAACTTGGTTGCACTGGTACTGAAGCCACCTGAGTTGTCTAAGGCTGTAAAGTGAATGTCATTACGAAGAAGAAGAAGGAAATTCATAATTCACTTTTCCCTAAAGGAGGCGAATTGAAAAGAATAGTAATATTCTACGCCTGACAGCTCATTTCAGTCTTCGTAACATAAATAAAAGGTAAAAAGAATCAGTAATTTGACAAGTGCACCACATAACTAAATTAGTATGTAAAACAAAAAGCGCTAAACATTTCAATTAGTGTTAAACATGGTAACTGCAGGGTAACCTGCAAAGTTACATAATTGGGAATATAACAAAATCAATGATAATAAAAAATTCTTCTATCATCAGAACGCAGAACATTATGTCCTTTATGAAGAATACCCGTTTACTGGCTGCGCGCGGAGTTAATTTTATCCGGACACAGAATTACTCAGACGAGATGAAACTTACTTTCGCTGCTGCCAACAAAACCTTTTATGATTCGGCTGTTGTGCGTCAAATCGATGTGCCATCGTTCAGCGGCAGCTTCGGCATACTCGCCAAACATGTGCCTACTTTAGGTAAGTCGAGACAACATAAATCTACATGTATTCGTTGTAATAGCATTGGCATATTTTGAATTCCAGCTGTATTGAAACCCGGTGTTGTACAGGTATACGATAACGATGGCAAAGTATCAAAATACTTCGTGTCCAGCGGCTCTATCACTGTCAACGAGGACTCCTCTGTTCAAGTGTTGGCAGAAGAGGCACACAGTGTCGAAGACATTGATGTGAGTGAAGCTAGGCAGCTGCTAGCCAAATATCAGTCACAATTGAGTTCTGCTGGAGACGAAAAGGTATATATGAACTAAAATCTTATACAACAATGTAAGTTGACATCGGTTTAATCTTTTGCAGGGCAGAGCGGAAGCTGCCATCGCCATCGAAGTTGCTGAGGCTCTAATCAAAGCTGCCGAATAAATTTTCCTTTTTTTTTTTTGTCAATTGCTTTAAATTGTAAGCATTATAAGAACACAATCCGTTTATCATCCATAAAATGATGTAGTCAGATGCAGTGTTTACACCACTATCAACATGTGCAGTATAATGGTTATGAAACAATAAAAAATTCGAAAGAATCATCAAACGAAACCAATATGTAAGAAGTTTTTTTTTCCATACAGCTACACACTATCCAATTTTTCTAAAAACGTTTCGATGACTAAACATTCAAAACTAAAAGGAATTTAAGAATATTTGGAAGATTTAAAGATCAATGTTTCCAGTTTAAGACTAGATAACAATTCTTTAAAACTAATTTGAAAAAGCGGAAACCCTAAATACTTTAAAAGAAGTACCGCCAGTCGCGAAATAACCAAATCCTTTAGAAAATTCGTTAATAGCGAACTTTAATGTGTGGTAGCCTGCGCATAACACCAACGCTGCCACTGAGACGTCTTACAACCGCAAAGACACCACTGATTTGTCACGAGATTATAAACTTCGATGGTCTTCAAATATGTAGAGCCAATCATATCCATAAAGCCTTTAAGAGCTGTGCTGGAATGAAAATTATTTCTCCAATCTTGTATTTTATTTACCTTCTAAATGTAATTTTCAATCAGCTCACAAAACGTTTACAATAAAATATTACAAAAACCTAAACAATAAACCATGGTTGCCACTTGCAAAAAGTGAAACGATGTTTGCCTTTTCAATTTTCAAAGAAAATATTGCATTACTTGACTCTATTCCCATATTACTAGAAGAGCCAAACTCAAACCTATCAAAATTTGGTGGGTCAAGTAACGTGAGCTATTATAGCCAATACGTATTTGTTGCAGTTGGCGCATGGTGTCGAATTGTTTAACTTACGCTGCGTTTGGTGGTCAAATAAAGTAGGATTACCATATGCGGAGAGAGTAACTCCTCGTCATGTTTTCACATTTTCACCGCCACACTAGCCATATGTCGCAAGTTATTATTCAATCTGTAAATTTCGACATGCAGTCAAAATTCCTACTATTTTAAAATTAAAGATGATTGAATTTAAAAAAAAAAACCCTACATCAAATAAGCTGTGAGCCACTGTAAATGCCTAATGAATTTTCGTATTATGCAACGATAATTAAATGTTTAGAAACAAATATATTACTACTATATTACATTTGTACATATTAATACTAATGTGCAAATTGTTTTATTTTTCCGGTTTATATTACGCCGATTGTTTTTGGATTTTTATTTAACAGATACGTTTTTGTTTTACGCTCCCTTCAAAAATCATGAATAATTTGTATTTACACTTTCACCCAATTCCAGGTGTGTAATTTCCAGAATTGTTTAAAATTACTGAAAAGATTTTTACATGTAATATATTTTAGGATTTCCGGGCATGTAACTTTTTATTAAAAAAATACGATTCTTCTAAATAAATTAATAAAAAAAATATTTATATGTTGCATTTTGACTGTGATAAATTAACGAATCATTATAAAATATCTAAAAAACACTAGAAAAAAAAATATATATATCTATAGATATGTATTTATCTAATTACAAACTAAATATCACTAAAGGTTCACCAACCCCCGCCAACTGGTGGCGGATGTGAATGCGCTGGTTCAGATGAGGGCCCCCAAGAACTCTGAGCGTGGCCAGAGCTGCCTTGGCTTTTGGGATTGCTATCAATGCGTGTCACTTTTAATTCGCCATGCTGCACAACATGACCACCCTTGAAAAAGTCGCTGTGCTTCCCACTAGACCGCGTCACAGTCGCGTCGCCTTTGTGGCCGTAAGCATCCAGAAGTTGAGCGTTGTAATCAACACCTCCACCTCCACCGAACGCATCGTCCTGCAAGACCAATTGAATGATTTGCGGCAATATGGAATTCAGTTGACTATCGACAGAGCTGTGACTATCGTGGGAATAGCCATGGTGATCCACAAAATCTGCGTGATGATTTTGTTCGATGACCTTATAAGTTTGTTCATTTCCCACTAGCACAACAGCAAAACTCTGGGCATGGTCAAAGCCATGGTCGTGGCCATGTCCGTGTGAATAGCCACCGACGTCGGCATTACTGTAGCCGTGACCCCCCGCTAAAATCACTTTAACAACTTGTGGCGCAGCGTGTCCGCCATGCGAATGTGAACTGGAGTGGCCATGGCCATGACCACTCGAAGGCGTTGCCACGACACTATAGCTTATCTTCGAACCACCGCCTCTAGCACTACTACCACCTCCACCGCCAAAAAGTGACAGCAGCGTGGCATTGCTCAGACAAACCGTTGCCAGTAAACAAATAATCACCTGAAAAACAACATGGCAGCAATTAGTATACTATCCATATTTGTTGTCTCTCAAATTTAATTAACTTACATTCATTTTAAATAGTCCTATATGAATTGGATCGACTCAATGAAAATAAGGAAGACACCTGTACGTGTCTGTAAACAGTAAACGAATGATGCTGCTATCACGCATCTTCAAAACTTTTATACAAACACTAAGGGCCAAAGCAGTTCATCGGGCAAAAATTCGTTACAATATGAAAAGAAAACACGGAAACGAAACGAAGCAAAACAAAAACAAAATCCAAAAACAATACAGAGAAATGACAACGGAAACTTGCATCAGCAAAAGGTATGAGTGCAACAGTCTTGCTTGGCCGGTATTACTTAATTCTCCCAAATTCGTATTCATTATTAAACGCATATTTTGACCAAACAAATTCACAACCGCAATCCCCCATACCTACTTTTTGCATCCAATTAACAATTTATCTACGCGACACCAAAACACCAACCGACAAACTGACCCGTACCAGCGAGACATTGCATCAATCGATCAGGCACGCAAATAACCGAACAAGAAAAAACCATGCTCACAGCATCGGCGTACGCAATCATCCACATGTTTCGTCAACATTGGATTATGTGATTTTTTTTACTAATACATATTATATTTTTAATAAACAAGCGATTCACACTATTGCTGCATTTCCTTCACCACGCTTAACCGATCGAATTCATTCAAAAAAATAGCAAACGACAACAACAAATCGTAGTTAACTGGCATTTTTATCGCATCTCGCACTAATTATGGAAATCGGTTTTTTCTTACGTGTGTTTTACATACTTACATGTGTATGTATGTAGGCATACATTAGTCGGCAGTTAACTGTTTTTGAGGTCAGCCAAAGTGAATTCAAGTTATCAAACAGTTAGTTTAAAAAAAAAAAAAACAAAAAACTGATTTGACCCGAAATTTTTGCAATTAGGAAATATGCCTTCAGTCATAGAGACATTGAGGAAAATGAGAGAGATCGAGTTAGCCGCCGGCCTATGGCCTAAGTTCAGCATCAATTTCGTCGTCAGAAGACATCATAATGCGGTTTTGCTCTTCAATCGCTACTGAAACCGTACATATATTCATGCATACATATATACACATGTGCATAGGTACTGCACTGCGGTGAAACAAATCGAGAGGCCGTCGTCCAGTGTACCGTTATTTGGTATTCGCTGAGAGCGTAAAACAGTAATATTATTGATGTAGGTTTGCTTTGAAAATTCAAATATTTAGTTACAATTTCAAAACTCTCGGAAACAACGACAAATTCGACATAACATTTTTGTAGTTTAAAATGCGACACACTTGCGCTTTCCTTTAATAATTAGTTGCGAACTTCTTTTTAATGGTTGTGACCATTCGGCTATTTGCGTTAATAATTTAAAATTTTGCCATGCACACACACACACATCAGCTCAGCCGAGTTTTAAACAAAACAAGCATTTAAAGATGCTCACATATGCGAATATGTGTATGTGTTTTTACAATTGCATTTATCTTTTCGTATACACATTCCATCACCATTTTGGTAATAAAATTATGAATATAGAAAAAATTATTCTTAATATTTTTTTTTACTGTTAGCTGATATGTCGACTCTGCCAATAAATATTTCGATAAATGTATATTTTTTTTTTTGGTCAACTTATCAAAATCGATTACAATTCATAAACAAGGAAAGTAGTAATTTGTTGATATTTAAAAAAATTATAAAAATGAAAACAACAGCAAGCGTCACGCAAGTTCCATAACCACTTGACGAAGCTGTTGTGAGACAATTTCATAAAAAGTGGGCAATCGACTATTTTCAAGTTTCATGCACCAGACACTGCTAAATGAATTCTTTTTAAACATGCAACATTTCATTGTAAAACGCAATTGGAGAAATAAGCGAGCACAGAAGCATTTATTAAGAGTTTTTGTTATATGAGTTTACAATTATTTTAAGGCTGTCGTTCAAAAATAGTTATCCGCTTCTGTTTTCACGTCACGCGCGGGATTAATTCCCAAATTCGATAATTCGTTATTAGAGAAATTTTTATTAATTGTGAAGGATGCTATTGTCAACATTTATACTCTTGACTTTAGTCTCGATTGTAGCGCTGGTTTATACTTTTTTGAATTGGAATTACAATTATTGGCGCAAGCGAAATGTGCAGGGTCCAAAGCCAATTCCGTTATTTGGCTCATTTCCGAATCTACTTGGTGGTCGGCAGCATTTTGCAGATGATATTCACGAAATATACAAGTTCATAACCGATAAATAGTTTGGTGTTTGGTGAGCTCTAATATACAATACTTATTCTTATTTAGAAAATACAATGCAACGGAGAACTATGTCGGCGTATTCTTGTTGCGCACACCGCAATTGATGTTGCTGGATCCCTCACAGATTCGTGACGTCTTTGTGGGTGCATTTAAGCACTTTCTGGACAACGATATAGGCAAATTGGTAAGGAAATTTGTTCATGAAACCAATTGTCAATTGTGCTAATTGCTCTTCACTTTCTCCAAGATCGATCCCCTCAAGGATCCGCTGATTGCATGCAATCCATTCTTACTGCGCGGAGAAGAGTGGCGCAAGCAACGCACACTAATTTCACCGCTGCTGACGAGCGTACGAATAAAAACCGCCTACGCGCTGATGCAGGGCGTTTGCGACAATCTCTGTGCCTATGTGGACAGCTTGATGCACACTACATTAGGCAATGGCATTAACGGCAAGGATGTGTGTATAAAAACCTGACAAGCACAGCAGTTTCTAAAATGTATTATCTCCGCGTAAAGCTCGCATTGCTGTTCACCGCAGAATCTCTATGTGATTGTGTTTTGGGCATTAAAGCGAAAAGTTTTAGTGCAGCAGCGCTTCCGGTATCGCAGAATATCAAAATGTTAGCTGAGGAGAATACAGTCTTCTCAATTTATTCCGCCATAGCTGGCATCTGTCCACAAGTGATAAAATATCTTCCCATCAAGTTTTTCCCACCTGCTTGCGAACAATTTTTCCGCGATCTTATGCTGCAAGCTTTCAAAATGCGACGCATGAAGCACTTGGAACGAAACGACTTTATCAATCACTTACTGAAACTGCAGACTCAACATGCGCTTACCGATTTGGCATTAGCTTCGCATTCAATGACCTTTCTAATCGATGGCTTGGACACAACGGCGACCGTAATAGCGCATTGTCTAATGCTGGTTGAGTTTGGATAACTTGAAACCGTGTTGATAGATTTTAAAGGCAGCATTTTTTCACTTTTCAGCTTGCTCGCGAACCTAATTGTCAAAGACGCTTGCGCCAGGAAATAACCCAACACAATGAGCTAAGTTTTGAGCAAATAAATGAGCTGCCTTATCTAGACGCGTGCATTCACGGTAAATTAAATGGCGATATGCCATAATAGCGATATCTCAAGACTCGCATTTTTTACTAACAGAGAGTCTACGCATTTTTCCACCCGGTTTTTGGTCCGCCAAAACCTGTACCGAGCCGTACACATTCACCAACAAAAATGGCCAGCAAGTTAATGTAGCAATCGGTGATTCTGTACTGATACCCATTTATGCGCTTCATCACGATTCAAACTACTATCCGGATCCGAAAATGTTCAAGCCCGAACGTTTTATGCCAGAAAATGGCGGCGTGAAAAAATATCGTAACCTTGGCGTGTTCCTCGGCTTTGGCGATGGCCCGCGCATGTGCCTGGGTATACGCTTGGCTTTGGTGCTGTCTAAAGCAGCCGTTGTGGCGATTATACGAAACTTTCATGTCAAACTGCACCCGCGTACTAAGCCAATAAACGGCTTAGATCCAAAGAGTTTTCTTGCCGTACAAAATGGCGGTGTTTGGTTAGACTTTACACGAGTTTAAAAGACTTAAATCTATTTTAGTCTTTTTTTTGAGGTGTTTGGGCTGCAAGTAAACCCCAGTAGTTGATAACTAATACTGTAAGCACATCATTAAACTGTTTGCATAATTTCTCAACTTTTTATCCTTTTTTCGAATTTTTCAAACAAAACATTTCGAATTGTATAATAGAGGATAAGATTTTACCGCTGAATTTGGCTTCTTTTCTATTTTATTCCATATATGTTTAAAAAACTCAGTACTTCTGCTTTAATTTGATCAATCAAACTTTTTAATTTTTCCTTTTGTTATAAAACACATTTCACATTCTTTTTGGAGTCTATTTTGATATCAGTACATTCCACATCTTTGGTATTGACCCTATTCATTGCCTATCATTTTGTAATACATAAAAATACAATGTATACTAATGTCTATTTCCGACTAAGTTAAATACGAAAATTTATTCCACTTTTCCGCATAACTGTTAATGCTTCCAAATAAAAAAATAAAAAACGTCAGCTGTAAAATATTCAAAATAAACGACTGGGTTAGGTGTGTTATACCTTTACCTGCACTGAATTGAAAAGCCGGTTATGATATTGGGCCATCTTGGCCTGTTATTGAATAACATTATACTCTTTATTGCAAAGGTAATAAGGTTATAAGGTGACTTTGTTACAAAATGCATGTTCGTTAAGATAATTTAAATAAAACGTAAAGGGCGAAGCGCTTATCGCTTGTCGCATATGGTTGTTACTGTGGCTTGACGTGGTCATTCCAACAATGAAGCATTCGTGCTTGTCCTTTGTTACCAATGCATTCTTGGCTTGAAACAATCAAGTGTAATTTCTATGACAGCTTTTATTTCACATTCCGTGATGGGTAATATACAATTTTTTTAAAATAAAGCTATGCATTACTTTAATCCAAACACCGATGCATGAATATTTCTATCTTTGAAAGCATCGATTGTAAAGAAAAAATGATCGATATGTAGTAGTAGTTGATAACAAGTGAATTTCTGCTAACCTGTTTTCAGCTTTTTCTTTTATTTAATTAATTTGACACAAATACAGATAAGTAATACACACACATGTAAATAACTGTTTCACTACTTTTGTTTTGACAAAATTTTGATGAGTAGATTTGTATGAAAAAATCATCACCAATATTGCCAGGTGAATACCGGTTATTGATAGTCGTCAATTTATACACATACTTACATAGAATTTTGAACTTTTATTTTCTTTCCAAATTGCCACTAGTTCGCAGATATAACACTATTTTATTTTATTTTTTTTTGTTTGAGAAAATCAACAGACTGAGCGGCGCGGCAAATTGTCAGCTGATCGCCGTACTTTGTCAAGAAGAAGCAGAACTGCAACTGATTGTTTTCGGGAGAAGTTAAATGCCATTTTACGAAGGAGTGCAAACAAAGTCTTAGATTAGGTTAAATTTAGGTCAAACTCATTAGAGTTTATCTGGGATAAAGTGAGAGAGTATGAGTGAGACGAATTTACTAAAAATTCCCAAAGTAACCACCCCTGGTTGCTTGTTTGCCGTGTAAAACGTTTGTAATCGAAAAAACTGCGACACCTAATTTGCCAGAAAAAGAAGACGATATATTGGCGGTGAGAATAAGCCACCCTGTATGTCCGTCCGTCTGATTTGAAATATTGTCAAAGTTAAATATTGTTTACAGCGTGTGAAGACATTCGTTACTGAATTTTTAAAACATGGGGCTTTTGTCTGACCCTTCACTAGCCCCGCGTAATAAACTAGGCCTGTACCTAGCCAAGCACACAAGAAAAATATGTTTCCTTTTTTACATTGCTGGGTTAATTTGGTTTGTCGGCTTATCGCACTCGGATTTTAATCATAGCACTTATTTATCTGAAAACGCGCTTTCTCCGGGTAAGTTAATAAATGACAAATGTATCAAATTCATATTTTAAACTATAATCGTAATCTAAGGACTTGTTTATCCGGAAATACGCATTGAGTCCAACCGTTTGGCCGCAACGCTTTACGAAGAGTTACTGCGCGAACAGAAGCAGCATGTATCCACGACGCCACACGCTTGGATTGCAGCGAAGATGCGCCGGTTCGGACTCGAAACACATGTGCATAATTTCACTCTGCGTTCTCCTTTCACAAATGGCAAAGAATTTCATGGCAAAAATGTTTATGGCATACTACGTGCACCACGCATAGGTTCAACTGAGGGCGTAGTCTTCTCAGCGCCGTATCGGCCACCTAACTCGGTGCATGCAGACATAAGTGCTAGTGTACCAGTATTATTGGCATTTGCAGAATTCGCGCGTGGTAAGTTTTATTTCCTTTTTTTTTTATAAAAATGTGTTGTAGAATTTTTTGCTAAATCTGTCTAATTTTCCAGGTAAAAATTTTTGGGCTAAAGATCTGATATTTTTAGTAACTGAACAAGAGCAATTGGGCATGCAAGCCTGGCTGGATGCCTACCACGAAGGAGATGTTGCGAGTGATTCAAACAAAATTCTACATCATGGAAATTTAGATGCGCGTGCTGGAGCTTTGCAGGCAGCTCTAAATTTAGAAATACAAGATTTGGAAGTCGATTATCTGAACGTTAAGGTCGAAGGTCTGAATGGTAAACTTCCTAATCTAGATATGTTTAACCTCGTGCAGCGAATTACATCACGCGAAGGTCTAACATCCGGCTATAAGTATCATCCACTAAAAATTCGTCGCTCTTTAATGGCTGGAATGGAACAGAACTTTTACAACATGGTGACCATGTTATTAAATCAAGTATCAGGCGTGCCTAGTGGTAATCACGGACTGTTCCTGCGTTATCGGATCGAAGCGCTAACAATTGAAGCTGTTAAACGCGGCACCGCGTCTAAAACAGGTCGAAATTCTGCTGCCATGCCGTTGTTGAAAACCATTGAGGGAATATCGCGAAGCCTGAATAATCTGCTAGAACGCTTTCATCAAAGTTTCTTTTTCTATATAATTGTCCACAACGATCGTTATATTTCAATTGGCGATTATATGCCATGTTTAGTTATTCTTGCTGCATGCATGTTTATTAAAGCGTTCCTGACTTGGGTGTCACTATGTGACAATAATGGCTTTGACGTTGAAGAAAGCAGTACGCAAAAACAAGATGATCCAAGCAACGATCACTATGAAGCCCAAAAGGACAAAGAAAAATGTTCACGAGTATCCAACAGCAACAGTGACGATGATGTTGACAAACAAGTAATCAACGATACTGAGGATATCGCCAAGGATTTTAAACTGCCGTATATCACGGTTATTCTCTATGTATGCTTCTTTATCTTCATTGGTTACTTGTGCAACTCATTGCCGTTGCATCCGTATGTAATAGAATCCTCTTTGAGTTCGGCCACTTTCATTATCAGCATGTTGGCAGCAGTCACCATGCTCGGACTTATATTGCCATTCATTGTGGTTTTACCAAATGGCGGCTTAGAGCTACTTCATGTTGGCTTCTTGCTTTTTCATGGAGTAACTTTGATAATAATTGGACTGCTCAATTTCGCTTTAAGCGTCTTCATAGCTATTATATCGGTTCCTTTGGCTATTTTATTGGACACCAAAATATCTGCCAATGCAGCACTTCGCACTTTTATGCGAATCTATACGCTTTTACTGAATCCGCTGATACTCATCTATGTAATAGTTCTGGTGCTAGCATTTCAACAATTCCCTGAATTAACCGTGCAGGAACTGCTTTTACGTGCATCTACCGCCACAATGGACGTCGTTACATTTGGTTATGTAGATTCAAAGGTATATATAGAAAGAGTATTATCGTTATGCATTTTACATATATTTATATTATGGATTCGTTGCAGATCTATGGAAATTGGCTATACATAGCCGCCACGACTGTTTTTCTACCAGCATGGATGACTTGTTGGACGCTTGCGGTTTCACGACGGCGTATGGAAGTAACGAAAAAAGTTAAGACAAATTAATGCTATATATTGTTTTATTACGCCGATAAGATGCCTGCTCAGCGCTCATGTCTAGTGTATCGAACCGATTCGTATTTGTATTAGTTGTTATCATTTATTGTATTACCAATCTATGCAAGTGAACTTGCAACCTATTAAAATAAGTTTTTTTAAATTACTTTCTCGTTTTTGATTTTACAATTTACATAAAAAAAAGAGGATTTTCAAAACTTTTGATTACAAAAATTTCAATTTATTATACATGGTCTTATTCTTATTAATCTACATATCATTAGATCCACATGCGATAAAATAATAAAATTGCAGCGCCTTCAAAATAATCTTACTTTAAGTAAATAAAAATACATAATTTATAGTTCCGTGATTCAATTTGAAAAAATGTAGTGAAGCAATATATAATTTCTTAAATATATTGAAAATTCAAATAATTCTGTTTGCGTAAACATGCATTCAATGTTTTATTATTTTGAGAAATTAAACCTAATGTTTATTAATAAAAATCTAGAAAAATTACCGCCGATAACTAACTCTATAAAGAAATACGTTTTATAATATAAGGTAGGTGTCGATGTAACCCTGCTAATAATCTTTGAAATTTTCTTCATCGTAGTCATATTGTTTTCCAATTTTGAAATAAACATTTATATAAAAATAATTTTTCTTCGACAAGCGAACGAACAAGCTTGTGAATGTGTGTGTGAAATGTGCATGAAAAACCGACTGACTACGATCTTAACAGTAGAAATCCGATAAATTTGATCAATTGAACCAAAAGTTAATTTGTGTCTATTAATAGAACAATATACATGCAAATATACTTCCGCAAAGAATGAAATAAAATAATTTAATTTATACATTACGCTTTCGTATATGTATATTACTGAAGTGCCAGAATGTTTTGCAACATGATTCTTCTTGCACTCCCTTATCGACAATCATGTGTGACTCGTTGTTGCTTTTGATCCTAATTACTGATTTCGAATTTCTAAACTAAGTAACTTAGGCTGGCAGCCTAATAAGACAATGAAAATCCCGCTGGGATGGCCATATATTGCAAGTTAGTATTGAAAATAAAAGTTTTGGTATGCAATCGAAGGCGCCTAGATTAGTCGACAACTCGATTGGAGTGCGGCTTCTTATCTTTTCTATGAAAAGTTTATACGAATGTTACATTATGGAACAGAAAACCGATTCATGTGTACAAACGTTAATCGGGGGTGCTTCTATATTGTATCCAAGGCAACGTTGCCGTTTAGTTTTCTTCTGTGCATATACACCGATCTCTTTCTATTTCACTATTTTAGGCGCCCTTATATTACTTTTGTTTCTCAAAATTCAGCGATCGCGGCATGAGTGTGAGATTTTTTAGACATGCATGTGCTTGCTGCACCATAAAGAGTTGATCTTTGGTTTTGCCACAGGCGACACGCGCCCACTTCGGATCGAGTCTGGGCGATAATAATGACGTTGCTTGGAAAGGGCTATTTTCCTTTTTAGCTTCATCGCTGCTTGCATACAACAGATCTGGTTCGCTGCACAGCGTGTCCTTCATTATGTTGCTCGGGGAGAATACGGTTATAGAATCATTTGACGTAAGAAATTTGCTGGGAGTTTCAGTTTCGTATGGATGTGGCTTCTTTTCGAATTTGCAGTTGTCGTTAGGCACAGATATAATATTGGCACCCCAGCTGGTTATAAGGGATTTTCGGGCACGTTTTGTAACCGGCGACTGAACATTGTTTGCACTGCTGAATGACTCATCCATATCTGTTGAATTGTTTTCTTTCTTAACACCGTTGTCGTCATCATTCTTTTGTGAATTTTCCGAGTTCTGCTCTTCGTAGATGATCTCAGCTAAATCCTCAACCAAACTGGAGGGACTGGGTGGTACATAACGTCTACCATCTCGTTTCTTGCCAAACGCAGCAAGTGCATTTTTAAACGGAGTCGGCGTGCGCGGACCTGCAAAACCTTTAAAAGAAAATATATTATTTATTATTCGAAAGTATAATTTTGTTGTGTCAATCGCTTACTTTTATGCGGCGTTTCAATTGATGAGGTTTCCAGCTCTTTTTTAATTTCCATACCCACACGATTGTATGTCTTATTGACGGGAGTACTCGCATGCAAATTCATGTCCTCGAACGTAGTTAGACATGGTGATTTAAGGAATCGACTGGGTGAGAACGGTAGTGGTTTGATAGGTGTCACAATAGGAGAATCTGGTAATTTTATTTCCTTCTTTGGCACAAGCGAAATTTCTTGTACGTTTTTCAGTTTCTTAACCTCATAATGCTTGCGGGAGCGCTTAAGAATGTTTGGAGCTGGTCTAGCGATCTTACTGTCATTGGACTGTGCTGGTTCTATTGCTTTGGCAATTGATGTTTCCGAGTTGCCTCTAACAATCTTTTCACTTTTCACTTGCGGACGTTGAAGCAACGGTGTCGGCAGCACATTTTTCACTGTACCGCCAGACTTAATGAGCGTTATTAAATGTGTACGGGAGGTCTTTAAATCATTCCCAGTGCTAACACGGCGTTCGGTATCGTATTTGCGTCGCATTGTTGAATTCCAATGGTTTTTAATGGCATTATCAGTGCGACCTGGTAAAAGTTTAGCAATCTTAGCCCATTGGTTACCTAGTTGCATATGTGCCTGATATATGATTCTGTCCTCCTCCTCCGTCCATGCTGTTTTTTTAATGTTTGGATTTAAATGATTGTGCCACCGTTCGCGACATTGTTTACCAATTCGGCCAGTTAAATAGCGTGCGATTAGAGTCCATTTTTTAGGGCCGAACCTTCTCACCAGCTCAACGACTTTTTCGTCTTCCTCGCGCGTCCAAGGACCTTTAATTAGCTCTGGATTAAGGACCTTGACCCAACGCTGCTGAACTTGTTGTTCCAAACGATCTTTAAAGTATGGTCCAATGATATCCCAACGCTCATCGTGCTTCTCTACAAGACTCTTTAACAATAAGTCCTCAGACTTAGACCAACGTTTGCCAAAGCCACAATTATTGTTACTACTACCAACACTTCCAGAACCGGTAGCAGAACTTCCATCGCCTGTAGCAGCCGCTTTAAGATTGTTATTGCTGACACCACCGGATATGCCAGCGTTGCTGTTGCCATCGATAGCTTCATTATTACTCAAACGGGATGCAATTGTGCTGCCTGCATTGGGTGTTTGTGAACTTAGGCTGCTCATCTCTTCATCATCGCCTCCATCGCCATCGTCAGAGTATTCAGATTCAACCGAATCTCTATCGTTCACACTATCGCCGCCCTCCACAATCGACACGGTGTCCCCGTAGTCGATTAAGTCCATTTCGACTTCTTCACTGTTTATTTCCGAATCCATGCTGTGTTCACCGATCTTCACCTCGTTTCCAACGTAAGCAGTTGTGGTATAGCTCAAAACTTTTGTTCGAAATGTGAATGTAGCGGTGCACTTTGCCACCACAGTACAAACACTTTGCGAAGTACACTGGATGTATGTTTTCCGCGTAGTGTTCGTAAACTTGAATCAGTGAAGTACTTTCGAATTCCTTACCGCAGCCTTGGCACTGTAAGTCTTCCGCCCGATGCCTATCGCTGCGCAGACGAACGTGCGTCGCATCACTCTCTGTGCGACCAGAGTAATAATTTTGAAATAACGACGGTGGAAGGTTAGACTCCGTTGAATCCACTGACGCAATAGATCTTTGTGTAGTAAGTATTTGCGGAGTTGCTGAGGTAGAACTTGTATTTTGGTAAAGGGCAAAATTGTTGTTGTTGGTATTATTTATTTTAGAGTGGTTCATATGTCCATTCTTTTCCATTAAACTTGATTTTTGCGCTTTTCACATATAAGCCACATCCGAATTGTTATAACTGATTGCTACTATTTTCAAGTCTTAAGTAGTGCAATGTTACATTTTAAGCGTACGTTTATTTTGAAATTATGTTCTTGCTGCTTTGCCTCACCCCTTTAATTTGACTATTCACCAATACATATAAGCGGCAGCAACAACAGCTACCACTTTACAAATACAACTACTGTCTCTGCGAGCAGCTGTCAGCAACAACAACGAATCGGCAACGAGCGTGTTTAGCTTTTTGATTATCACCGAGTGTGTTTTTGTTTCATATATCCATTTACGAAGGTTTGCTCCTTATATGTACGCACTAGTTCACCTTGTTAACATTGTTTTTCAAATATTCATTTACGGAATTTCATTCACAGATACAATCATCACTATTAAAAATCCGTTTTGCGATAGTTGTACATTATTTCACTCGCAACGCAGCGAACCATTGAACGAGAAATGAACGTTGTCAGAAGAGAAAAGCACTATGCGTGAGTTGAGAAAGAACGGTTTCGTGCTCTGCAAACTCTGTGCCAGTAAAACAGTGGTGAACAACGTAAAATCTCGATTGTGTCGTTTCCCAGGACTTACGTTCAGACATTTTTCTAAGGTTACTCGCTGCTGTGGTGAGGTGACAACCCTTTGAAAATCGGATGACCGTATTAGACTTGACTTGGAAGATCGTATAATAGAGTCTATTTCTATTCGACAACACTAAAGCACTAGTGAACAACGAAAAATTTTAGTTTTTGTCTTCCGAACAAAATGATCTTCTGCGCACGGTTGAATTGGTGACAACCCAAAAGGTTTGTTAAACAGATGCCCATATATCGAAAATAAGTAACACTTTAAAAAAAAAAACCACGAACTGCTAGAGTTCCCTTGTTACTTGTAACAGCTGATTAACTGATCAATGATCGACAATTTATTTATATTTTTTTATATTTTGTATATATGTATTTATATTTTATATTTATATATTAAGTTATTATAATGCTACGGCAGAATTGCGTTTTTATCGTTATTTTTATATTTCGGCCGTTAACAGTTGGCTAACAGCCGCTACATGGAGTACTGGGAATACTGTAGTGTACTCATTCGCTGACGCATTGTCTGACGCACTGGAAGGACAGAGAAAAGGTTAGCTACTGTCGCTTAATAGAGCCAAAGTGCAAATGAATCTGTTAACAGAGTGGGTAAATTTGCGACACAGGAAGGTCTTAAGGACACCATTGGTGTCCTGAGGATCTGGATAATTCAATGGCAATATAGAAAGACTCATTGCCTGCTGTTGCATTTTGCATGTTCTTTTGAATCACAACATGATAACGAGATGAGGTCGATTATCAGACCAATTCGGAGGACTCTTGAAAGTTAAGTCAACTTTATAACCAAACTTGTAGGCAAACACGGATCACCAACATAGAGGGAACCACCAGCTTTTGAATTGAAATGGAACAATATTATTGTTATGAGCATTAGCTATTACTTGCCTAACAACATAACATTGCAATCAATTGTCTGTGGGCAATCTAGCAACAACGCCGTTTAAAGAAGATAATCAAGCATTGAAAAAAGTGAGAAATTGATATAAATTAATGGCAAATTTTAAAGACTCAATTTTTGAATTTTTGATTTGCATTTATTTGGAAAAAAAAAAATGTGTCTGTGTCTAAGCACACTCATGGGTTGATGTGGGCCATGCATTGTTCAATAGCTGCTTTATTTAAATAATATACATAAAGAGCGAGACAAAAACAAATTATTAAATTTAATTTAAATGTAAGTAAAGACTTGCATTTTCAATATTTTCATATGTCCCCCGGAAGACTTGAACGCATGCCACAAATTGATTGAATTGATTTTTAATAACGTTAGCTCTAAATTTCATTTCGCTATAGCGATCGAAAATATGTTACGCGTCAAAACGAGACAATAGATGTTTCACATAAAAAAAAATAATTTACTGCTTGTTAAGCTCATTTAATTGCTTTAATTATTCATCAATTGATTTTTTTTTGCATATTAATAATACTAATCTGATGCTCAATAGCAAATTCTTTATACATAAAGAAGAACGTGCAACGGCAAAGTACCGAATAGTATTAGCTCTTTGTAATTCCAGGAGAAGGCTCATGCTCGTTGTTTCGAATGCCAAAATGTGCCAACAATGGGGTGCATCTATACTTGATAAAGATCTGGTTATTGGCATTATATTGTGTTATCAGAGTTATTGCCACTACCCATTTTAATGATAGGTTCAAATCATTTCTCAAAATGTTAGAATAACTTATAATGTAGGCACCGATACTGCATCCAAAAATGTACACTTAGGGAAATGAACACCATACTTACACATTTTCATTACTTATTAGGTTTCCTTTTTGTGTTTATATATATTCATATAAAATAACAATTACATAACATTGACATATATTTTAAAATTACATAAATACAAAGCTGAGAAGATGATGCACACTAATTATCAGTTAAAGGCCCAGTATTTGACGATCGAACATGACATGTCTTTTCATGTTAAATTCTCTAGCATTGTATATTTTTTTATATTTACTATTTTCGATTGTCACTGTTGTTGGTGTTACGGTTACTCGTTTTCTTGTTGTTTTTGCTGCTGCTGTATCATAAGCTGTAATCTATTACCAGAAACAGTTCATACAGAATTGAAATTATTTAAATCTATTTATACATCATTCTGTTGTTCGGTTTCTTTATGTGTACGAACTGAGGTATTTCAGTTTATCCCAGTGGGTTTGTTGTGTCAAAGGAAACTTTTGGCACAAATCCATTTTCACCATCAACAGTGTATGCTACAGTCATCAGACGTCCATCAGGCAGCCAGACCGAATATTGACCAGAGACCTGGATACCAATCATAAAACATGTTAAGTTTATAGCATAATATATTTTATTTCTGTATTGATTTCGAACATACTTTGCCTGCAGCATCGCCTGCTTCGTTCTTGTTAAAAAACAATTCCTTCTCGGGATCTTTTACCTCATATTGATATTCATACTGTTAATAGAAAGCAATGCAAGTCCATGTTTATATTTACGCACATAGATATACATATACATTTGTAATGCAAACATATATACATAAGTTATATAACTGGCATAATTGACTTAATGGCGCACTGACACACACCACAGCACAAATAACAAATAAATATTGATATGCAAAAAGAAGAAAAAAACACGCTGGGCGTTTAGAAACCCAGCCACTTTTGCAAAAAATATTTAATTTTTTTTTTTTTTTTTTCAATTTATGAACAGTTATTTCTCAATTTTGCACAAATTAACTAGCATTGTAATTCTCTTTGGAAAATTGTAGAAAATACAAAAAAAAAAAAAGAAAACGAAGCAATTACCGGTTCCGGTTGCTCTTGCGCTTGTGGGCGTGCAGTCACACGGAGTAACAAAAACGCGCAGATCATTGCCGCAAAAGCGACTTTAAATGCTAACTTAGTCGACATAATTTATGCGATTTAAACGTATATCCTTTTTTGCAATCCTGCACTGAACTTGTGCCTAAGCTGAGTTGTTTTTAACGTTTTACACTTTTTTCTATTTTGTTTAACGTATTTGTGTTCTTTTTTTCAGGTTCTTTTTTTTTTTTATTAAAGTTGAATTGTTTTTATGTTTGTTTCTATACGAGCAGCATGTAAGATTCGTACTGAAGTTGCTTACAGCCGCGTTTGTCTTTTATACAAGTTGCAGACGCTGTTCACATGCATGCCGACTGCATCATAGGTCAAAGGTATAAAAGCAGATTCAGTCTGTCATTTACGAACAGTCGCGGTGGCGCTGACGGAGTTTTTATGATTCTGTTGGTATTTGTCTTTCTTAAGCATATATTAGCATTGCTCTCAGTATTTCTAGTATCAACTAGTCTAACGTTTTCTAGAGTATTTGCGTTTTTGGTCACTGAATTGAACCGGAGAACATATTTCTAGCCAAGTACTGCAATTCCTCGATTTCACAGACCGAGTTCGTATCTGAAGTCCCGATCACATCTCTATTTATTAAGCAACACCGTCCCAACAGCAATCAAAAAAATTCTAATTTTAAAAGCAGCCAGAACTAAGCCATACTGCCTACTCGGAAATTTATCTAACCTAAACTTTGTAAGCACTATTATAGGGAAATCAATAACAAATGATTCATTTGCAGTCTATTCAATTGAATTTGTTTTTTGCTAAGACTTATTTCATAATTAATTAGAGAATAACGTTCTGTAATTATTGGGTCCTGATATTCTTCCTAAACGATTTTTATGCAAATAATTCTGTTCTTAACGTGGTTTAAATTTAAAATGCAAAGAAAGATTTAACTTGTCGTTACCGGGACACGGCGCTCCTACCATTTACAAGTTTATGCCCATTAACCACTACATGTTACCATATATGTTATAGCTATAATATTCGAATTTTGGTAGGCAAATAAAGTTTTAGTACATAATTTACAACTATCTACTGAGTACATACTTTATACAGCATATGGATGGTTGACATTCTTAAGGGAATATTTCCATTGTTAACATCGCAATCGGCTTCGTTCAGCATGATTATTATTGGCGGTTTTTTTTGTTTTGTCTGCAGCGCCGACAACAACAACTTCGGCGACAACGACGGCCATGCGACCGACTTTAGACTCCCAAATGTCAACTGTTTATATGCCATTTATATTCAACTACATATACAAAAGACCATACTGAGAGTAGCAACAACAGTATCACTCGCAGTTGAGAAGACAACGCGACAGCCATATCATAGCAATAAGTAAAAAGTCTGCTTAACATCGTTAGGCAACTTTTTTTTCTTTTTTTTGTTTTGTTTTTTTTTTTTTTTTGAATTTTTCACAGATTATATTTTTTCTCGAAGCTGTTGCATTCGCTATTGCCTTTAGTAAGGTGTGTTTTTTATTTGTGCATTTAAGTTGCTTTCGATTTAGCACTCGTTAAAGATGCCACTAAGCATACACTAACCGTTTCTATTGTAGCCTTCTTTGCTAAACTTTGCACATGTGCAATCGGAGTTGCTGGATTCGTTGCTAGCCCGTATTACTAACAACCGACAGCGACGGTGACGGCTGCGGCTGCGGCTGCTGCGACGCCTGTTGCGACGGCTGCTGCAGTTGCTAAAGCGGCTTTAGCACAAAAAAACAACTGCATTTTATAGGGCAGTAGGAGGGAAGAAGTGCCTAACTGAACTGAAGCTTTTTGAGTATCGCAAGTAATTCTTGTGTGACTTCGGCATTTCTCCAGTACAAATCGGCACACAAAAGCTTACGTGTGTGCAAGCAAAGAAACGAACGAACGAAAAAAAGGTAGGGGCATTTTAAATCCGTGTTCATGTCATCAGTACGTAACCTTCAAAATCGTGCCTAGGCAAGGCAGAAGCAAGCAACATCAATTATTTTAGCGGCAGCTACATACACACACACACACACACATGCATACATCGACAACCATGACTGCGTCAGCAGGTACTCGCACTCCACCAAGTGCTTCAAGTCGTTCTCGTATTTTAGTGGTGTCGTTGCGATTGCTAATGCATCAACACACAGCAGCTGTGTTGGGTTGTGTTGTGTTGAATTGTGTTGAATTGTGTTGTGTTGTGTTGAGTTGTGTTGTGTTTTGTTGTGTTGTTAATGTGGTAGCTGTTGTTGCGTTTGTCATTATTGTCACACTTGTTTGCACGTTAGGTTAACGGGTTAGAACCGAGTGTCGCCGTTCCCCTTGCCGTCCAGCTGCTAGCAGTAGCAATTGTCGTTTGCAGCTGCATTCAGACGGCATCATTTTCCACTTCAATTCGCAAATTGCATTAGCGACTCAGACTTAGAATATTTGGCTCTTATGCGTCTCTGAGTAGTAAAATTTAACAAATTTATGTATTTATGCACATACATATGTACATTTGTATGTACGTATTAGGGTAAATAATTGTACATATGTATGTATGTATGTTATTAATAACAATTAGGTTCTTGGCTTTTTGAAGTGTTTAATATTAACAAAACAACATCAACATCAACATTTGTATTGTAATCAAAACAAAACCAAAATAGCAGTAGTGAATCAAATATTAAACGCGATTATGTAAGTTGTCGTCTGTTGTCGTATTGTACATGTAATAGCCAAATAGGCTGGCAACTATGGATAGTTGGGTATATGTACATGTTTATACGCTGGCTCACCGCTCATGCCTCCAAATGATCATGTGAAAGGCATCATCTTGACATTTAAATCGCTCACGATTGCCACAGATTTAAATATCATCATCAGTAGTCGTATAAAATGAACGAATAATCGAATGACTGAACGAGCACACGGCGACGGAGATGATGGGTGTGTTGGCTCATCATTATCTCCGCTGCTATTGTTAGCTTTGTGCATGCAGGCCGTGGCACTGGTAACATCATTATGGCAGCAGCGACAGCAAGAGCGGCAACAGACTCTATTGACGTTACTGTATTTTTTTTCCAAGTTGTTTTTTTTTGTTTTTAAATTGTCTCTTGCTATTTAATTTAGCAGAATCCGCAAAGGCCTTTAAGGTCTTTTTATAACCTTGAGATGTAATTGATATTTTGTTAAATGTTAGATATCCCATTCTTGTCTGCGATAGTTCCTTTTTAAAACTATTAAGGGCAGGGGTAATTTGCTTTGAAAATAGCTGCACCTTTGCAATCGCCTATCTCCGTTACCACTTCTTCCGCACAAGTGGAAAATCCAATTGCTGACGTCAACATAATCAAATTTGACACCATACTAGGTTATGAAGAAAAATCTATTTACAAATAACTCATCACGCTCACCTCAATTGTTTTTAGTCAAACAACAATGCCACCAACTGAGGCATCAAGATTGAAGCCGCTTGATAGGTCATGTCAAGGATCAATCTGTATTATGGTGACTAAACTAAACATGGTGAATAAATTTTTTTAATAAATATATGTACATATATTTACATATATAAGACTACTGCACGGACTATGTTGATCGTGGGTTAAGTATGACTCTCGCCCACAAACTGCAAAATAATTTTAAATCCATGTGATAATGCTGAACTTTTGTTATTTGTAAACAGAAATGTGGCTCATCCACTATTTGTGCTGAACAATTTGAGCATGATATCATACACACTCTTTGATAATGGGAATCTAAAGATGGAGAAGCTTTAAGGTTATGCGCTTGTATCAACAGATAAACAAATCTTACGCAGTATTTTCGCAGTGTCCCGAAATTTGTTGTCAAGGGTTAATGGTACAAATTTTTATTTTGAGTTTTTCGTTTGTTGATGAGGACGTCAAAAAGTTTCCTGAATTTGAGAAACACAATTTTAATTACGTTTTGAACAGAAGACGCTATCCGACATGCAGTTCCATAAATAGCCAAAAAAAATCCCTGGTGCCTTGGCTAATATTTTCAAAGATTTAGTTTGATTACAAAAAATTTATTTATTCTAGATCTTATTTAGTTTGTAGAGCTCACACAGCATTGCCAGCTAACGAAACTAAATTGAATTCTTTCGAGGTCTAGGTATTCATTTAACGAATGGGTATTTCTAGTCTCATGCAGGCGGTCTTTGGTAATCTTGCCACCGATTCGCCTAATCTGGCAATAGAAGCTGCAAAGGTGGCAAGCATCGGCGATTGTGTGGCAAAATGTGTTGGTTTTGTTGGCTTTGTTGTGGTGTTGGTGGTTTTTGTCTGTATTTAAATAAAGATAACTTTCCTGCGTTGCATTGTGGGTCTGTGGAAGCGTACATGCGTTTGTGCAAAAGCGAATCACACGACACGACCAATCCCCTATGAGCGGCTGTTGCTACAAGGCTTTATTGCATGCTGTGACAATTGCCAAGTGCCTCCACGCCAAGCTGTGGGAAGCTTTGATTATACCGCAAAACAATTGTGGAAATTGGCGTTGTTTACTTAAGCTTACTAGCGAATGCTGGGAAAATTACACTGACATCTATTGCAACGGCAGACGCGCGAACCATTGAGCAGGTTGGTTAGCTAACTCGCTGCCTGATAGTGTGCAATGCAATCCATTTAAATAGTCTATACGTTTTTATTCATTCTCTCTCAAAATTTTGAGCTAAAGTGTCAATTTATAAGAAAATTCAAACGGCCTTGAATTATTTCCGCTTTATACATGTGCGTGCACATCCATCAACAGGCTGTCTACCTTAATATGTCTGTAATTATGTATTTATGTACATACATATATATCACGATTATTAAATCCTTAAGAAGCTGCAACCATTTGATGACGAGGTTCCACACCAATAAAGCACGACTCTCCCTAATACATACTTCAAGCGCATCAATGTTGAACTACACTTGGATTTAGCAACTGAGTTACTACACATTCATGCATACATATAAATGCAGTTATATATACATATACATATATGTGCACATATATGTTTACAAAAATATGTATTTACATATATACTACATACATATGTATGCATATGTAAGAAAGTAATTCACGAATTTTTATTTAATTTGCAACAATGTTTTGTGCTTCTGTAACCAGAATTATCGACAATTGGAGAGGGCGGGACTTTCTATCAAGGAGAACGGTTACACAACTTCCAATTTTAACGCGACAATTTATTAGAATTAACTAGAAAGGCAGGGCTATAGTCGGGCGTAACCGACTATATAAAACCCTGTACCCAATCCAAAACTGAATATATATTTTTTGTTGCTTTAATATTTTGTATTCATTATGTAAGGATATCTCAAGAAAAAAATTTTTTTTTTAGCAAAAACCCATCGTTCCTATGGCAGCTATATGTTATAGTAAACCGATATATAATATATTGAGATATGTAATTAGGCATTAGCTAAAACTGTTAAATCCAAAATTTGGTGGAGATATCTTGAAAAACAAAAGGGGTTTGTTACTAAATGTGGGTTTTCACCCGATCGTTCCTATGGCAGCTATATGTTATAGGTCGAATATCGAAAAAAAAAATAAACTCGTTATGCCTATGGATTGGGAGAGTCTTCGTGCAAAATTTGGTGGTTGTAGGTCTTACCGTTTCCGAGATCCGTTTGTTCATACAGACGGACAGACAGACGGACATGGCTAGATCGACTCGCCTTTTGATGCTGATCAAGAATATATATACATTATGGGGTCTGCCACGCCTCCTTCTGCCTGTTACATACATTTGCACAACTTTAATATACCCTTTACCATTTTTTTGTACAGGGTATAAAAATTACGAATAACTAGATAAGCAATTTAATCCGCAAGTTCCATAACAGAGAATATGGGTTCAAATGAAAGCCTCTATGATAACGTTAACAATCGATTGTCGTAGAACAAGTTAAAAGTCTATGATAGTGCTTGGAAAAAATTGCAAATAGTAATAACAATGTAAAGCACATTATCGTAGACTAATATCCCAGAGAATATGCCATCTTCCCTAGCAATGAGCAACTTTTTAGGTTGTCCTAGTAAAGATTGCTTCAAACATTATTACCAAGTCCCTAAACACTACTTCAGTCAACTACAATAGTGTGCATAACAATCATCAGACAGCGTATCTAATAAGCAGCACTACGAAGACAATTCATGACGCAAGCTTAAAGGCAAGTAGACCATGTAAGGTGTTTCGATATGCCTAATCCATACTCATACATAATCCGACAATTACTTCGGCAACGGAAATCACGACGTGAAGCACATTGTGCTCAATAAAAAAACGCCAGGAGCTGAAAAGAAATTAAGTCAAGCTGCGTGCGATACATCCTAGGAATATGTTTAATGGGGTTTCGCCTTATAGCGTTTAATGAGTTCAAGTAAGTCTTTATTTACATCAAATAATAATAAAAAAAATACTCAATAAGTATGTCTAGTCTAACTATTCATAACATACATAAGTATATATGTAAGTGATATACTATTTTTTAAATTATTTGACTTCAACCCTGCACATGCGGCATAGGAATTCTTTTATTGAATTGCATAATGAGCATGAACTGCGGGACCCGTGTTTCCATCTTTACTCTAGTTCGAATAACTTAAAAAAAAAAAATTCAACCAATTTTTTTTCACACCTAGCACCAGGTGAATACCCACGATTGTTAAAACTAATAATATAACATTTTATAATCCTTTATGGAGGTTAGTCATGTTGATTTTGTGCTGCTGACGCCTGCAATTTGCTGTTGTTGTTGGGCAATAAAAATCGAAGCACGCTGCGGCCTCTTGCGAAGATGCGGCAAACTGCTACCGAATAGGCGTCGTTTAGTCCGCACTGCGGTGTCATTAACGATGGCAGGTATTGGGGATGCAGTCACAGTACTTTTGGATCGCAACTTTAATGTGCTCCATTGGTTTTTGAATTGAATTTTGTTTTTAATATAGCCAGGCTGTGCTGCTGTAGCTCTCTCAATGGCAGCGGGTATTGCTAATGAGGAACTACTGCCAGCTGTGTTGCCATTGCCAATGTGGCCGCTCCCATTGCAAAATGGCTTCGGTTCGTAGGATGCGCGCGTACACAGCTTACGCATGCGCGCCCGTATCGAATTGCGATGACTGCCCAGCTTGTGCTTAATGCTGGCCAAATGCGAGTTGATGGCTGGCGGAGCGAAGTTACTCGGCATCACGGGTAATTTTATCACATCATAGTCGGAACATTGACTGCGCCGGCTAAGGCGTGTAAACTTGACTTTAAATCGAGTAAAGTACGCCCAGAATGCACGATTTGGTGAGCCGTAGGCAGTTGGTATGTTGATCTAAGCGAAAACGATATTTAAAGGATGCATTGAATTGATTGATTTCGCTGATATTCAGATGTTGGTTTTAAATTACCGGTTCGTAGATGTTATCATCGTCGTGGACATCTTCTGTGGCATTTATGTGTGTACTTGACGGTTGCAATGTTTGATGTGGAAGTGTCTTATGCAACAGTTGCTCACCATCCTCATATATACTGTCTTGCTCACTGCTAGAGCGCTTCTAACAAATATATAATTAATATATTATGATTTGAACAATTCTGTTTGATACTATTTCTAAGACTTACATCCGGCTTACTTAACTCATCCGGAGGCAGGCTGCACTGAATTATGGTATCATAGCCCTTAGACTCCCCGGGTACTCTGCTGTCGCTCCTATTGCAACGTAGTCGGCGTTGGGCGTATTTGTGCTGTAAGTCAACGACCGCATAGACGGGTTCGGGTTTGAGTTTCGGCTCGATACACTGATTATGTTGATACGCTTGCTCCAATTGACAACTCCTACAGTTTCTGCTAGTGTTTTTTGCTGTATCACAAAGCTGTAGCTCATTTTCCTTGGCCAATATTGTCGAATGCTTCATGTGCATTGGCGTGTTTACTCTGCTCTGCGGCAATTGTGTTTGTTGATTCTTAAACGAGTTCTGATCCAACATGTGGGACTCTTTACTGCATTTAATATTAAGCCGCTGTATATAATCCTTTACTGAGCCAACTGACTTACTGTAATCAAATGGTATTGCAAAAAAGATTACTATAAAATGATAACAACGGTTTAAGTGCTTGTGTCCTAACATACTTCTCCCACTACAGACGTAGATGCTTGCAATTGACTGAACTTTTAATAAGGAATACGAACGAGCTGCTCATAAAAGACTCATAGTCCGATTATAGTTTCTATTTTGAATTTTTGGTGTAGCCCGGAGTTTTCGTGCTTGTATCTAAAATACGTGCATATGTATGTATGTTTGTATGTATCTTTATAAATACATATGTATGTATATTATGTTATATGTGTTTCTGGTCTTGATCCAATACGTCTTAGGTTTGGCTGCTTTACTATGTGTACATATGTATATACACATGGATACATATGTGTGTTCCGATTCAAAAATAGAAATTGGGGAACCGGATACTCTAAACAAAGATAAAATTATTTTTGGAGTCCACAACTGTATAATGCTTTGTTAGCTGATACCTTACTGCATGACATGAGCGGCACTTTGGCGTATACGAAATGCCACATGCATCCAACAAATTGTTTTATGCTTGCATCTATAATTTAAAACTTCAAAATTCAATTACAGTGCATCCCTGGTTGTTATACGAGGGTGCATGTCACATAAGCACACAGAGATGCACTGTAAATACGCTTATCAGTATTCGTTATATACAAATCCGTTTACAAATGTGCTTATTTCCAATAAATTAAGTTCAATACTTCTAACGTCATTCAGTCATTCAACTATTTTGCCATTAAGTTTATAACTTCACAAATTTGGAAAAATGCATGCAAACGAAACTCGAAAAGTAGCCAAAAAAAAGAAAGAAGTGCAATTAACTACAAAATTCACAATTCGATAAATTTACTTACTGCTCCAGCAGAATATCGTCACATATCTTTCGGTTGCAAAATACATGAAAGTCTTGTTGCCTGGTATTCGAATCGGCATCGTTACGCTCCAAAAACTTCACTGTTTGTGGTGAAACTGGCAAGCGCGCACATTTCATATCAGAGGTCGAGACACGTTGTTCCACTTGAGTTATGGAATCATAACTGCGCGTTGCAAACACTCGGCGAGTCAACAGCGCGTTACGTTTATGCAAGCAGCCATTAACCAATACCTGGGGTATGCTATCCACTGATGCAGAACAAACGGGGGCCGCATATGAATTGTCGAGACGATTGTGTGCGAACTGATGCTGTGCACTGCCAACAGCAGTTTGGGGTGTGCTAGCTAAGCTGTCCAGCAACTTGGACACCCATTCCCTGTAGGCAACACGATCGTCGCAATGCTAGAAAAAGGTAGCCGAAGCGAAAGATGCAATTTGATTTTTCCAACTGCCCTTTTTCTTGTGTTGGTCACAGTTCACATACAAACGTGTACAAAGCTTGCGAAGTGGTTTCAATGGTAAAACGAAATCCGCCTTGCGGACGCACCATTGTTCCGGGCACCAGGTTGAGCACATCTTTAAATGACACTAACTTATTGTCATACTCCTCCTTAGAGCCATAAGAGAGCAATAGTTTATCCTGCAGAACGAACCACAATTTACGCCAGCCGCCGACTTTCTGCAACAAAAAACAAAAGGAAAGTTAAGCATGTTCACAATGATACTGTGTACATATGTATGTATGTATTTCATGTGTTTTTAACTCAAAACTAACATTCCGCTTCTTCTTTAAATAACCGCATAGTTTAACTTTATTGGCCGTTGGTGTCGCGAATGGTAGGTTTGATTTTGTAGTTTTGTCCTCGATCTGATTGGAGTCACCTGCTAGCGCATTCATTCTGTAATACTAATCGAGCTCACTCACAAAAAATAAAACAGAAAAATTGCAAACAATGAAAACAAATACAATGTTTTAATAACAAAATGAAAGTCGCACAAAACGCTCCTACAGCTTTGGTTTGTAAACTCGTACTAAATTAAACAAACTGCAATGAAACGCCGAATTGTGCTACAACACGACGCCGCTCATACGTTTTCGTCTCACTTGTGGATGTATTCCATTGCAACTGCTTGTTGTGCTACTGCCTTTGTTGTTGTTATTGTTGAAGAAGAGGAAATTACGGTCGAATGCGTTTTCATTGTTAGTTTACAGTAGTGGCAGCAACGAATGCGTACACATGTACATATTTGTTATATTTATATGCATATATATATATATTATATATATGTATGTAATTAATGTAGGTGCTGTAGCACAATATATAAACATATGTAAATACATATACATACAAACATATGTATATTTATAAAGAGACTTTATGAGGGCATAGATATTCACATTTCTAATTTCGCCCACAATGCGGCGGGATGAGCGAAATGAGAAGAACGTTTTAGAGAAGCATTAACTCTCATTTCATTTTGAATCATCCGCAGTCAGAAAACCATATTCGCCAATTATTGGTCTAAACTTCATGTTCCTTACACATTGTTGGTAACAC
>JBAMBQ010005103.1:0-26885 GCA_037044495.1 Stegana nigrithorax | reverse complement strand
TTTATTTACAAACACTTTAAACTGAGGCAACTTCGCTTTTAAAAACTGCCCAAGTCTGTTTGCCTAAGCGATTAGTGGGCACTTTGTGCTTTTACTTAGCTGCTTGTGAAAAGTGCCCAAAATATTGTAAAGTGCTTAAGAAGAAAACCTTTTTTGATTCACGCCTAAAGGTCTGCCAGCGACGTGTGCGCTTTAAGAATCCAAATAAATGTGCGTAAGTTTCTTCTTATTATTATTTATCTTTCTTTTATTATTTATTTGCGATACGTATGAATTTTGTTAGAATGCTGGCCTGGCAGTTTACTACAAAGTGAGCCAAAGTGTAAAAGACAAATAAAAATTGCTAAACACATTTAAATTAATATGAAAAAAAGAAAAATATATATAAAAATATATCGGAATGTATATATACATAAGTATGTACATATATATGCCAAGGTGCAAGTATTTCCAATTGATTTTGATGCGTTTTATTTGATTTCATTTTTTATATAAAATGCATTCAATTTGATATGTGCCGCAAAACAGTTTGCTTCGCGGAAAATGTAACGAATACGATAAACAAAAAACAATAATAAAAATGAAAACAAATTTTTTACGACTGGCCATAAATGAAGCGTGTGTTGGCAAATTGTTTATTTAAATGTGCATTTGTGAAATAAATCATTTGCCGTCTGATTTACTTAGCCAATATGTTTGCATTTAACATATTTCAACTGTCAATTAACGCGCTGCAAGAGAATATCTAAGCCGCTGTCTTGACTGACAGTGGCACATAAATTCATTAATCATATGGCTTAAGAACAAAAACTGATCGACTTCTCGGAATTATCTGCTGAGAATGAGAAATGCTGCAAACTGCGTCACTATGTCTTAATGATAAAGCTTACTTAATTAAAAGCAATCAAAGTTGGCATTAGCACACACGCTACTGTAATACATGTCCTGTAACTAATATTTCTTACATAACTGTATCTGCTAGCCATAGAATACGTTATTTTTTTCTTGTTAATATCATCACAAAATATTTTTGCACATATATTTGATTTTTGTGTTTTGTTAAGCAAAAAATTAATGCCTTTTAAAACTGACTAATTTATTCGTATTGACCAATTTAGCACACAAAAAGGTTCAGCTTAACTTTGACTTAAAAATTAAAAAAAAAGAAAAAAAACCATTGCTAAAATTTATCACTATGCATATTAAAAAATATGCACGTACTTCTTAAAAAAGAACGAAAAAAAAGAAACAAAAATAATATAATGAAACTGCATAAATTTCGTAATTTAAAAGTGCCTTGCGATGCATTTACCGTTGACACCGTTCGCATGCTAACCGCACTTTATTGCCTTATGTGAGCACTTAACCACAAAACGACAGCAAAAACAAAGAATACAAATAAAAAAACAAAAAAAAAAACAAATTATTACAATAATAATAATAATCATAAATAAAATTGCGCATCTGTAGTAAATTATTATTAATTAATAATTGTTGTTCTTTTATTGTTTGCATTTTGTTTTGCGTAAGTATGTTCACGCGCACGCACGCATGCACGCACGCACGCACGCAGGCATGTCATATGTAGATATTGTTTTTCATTATTTATTTGTCTGCATTTCCGGTGTTTGCTAACAAACGTTTTCAAAGTCTATCACGGTTTCCTGCGACAAAGCACGCGAGCAACTGCATTTAAAGTAATGTTAACAATAACAACAACAACAACGCCGACAGTGGCAACAACAAAGTTAGGCCAGCCAACGTAGTCAAAGAAGTGCAACTGCAACAGCAATAGCAACATCAAAGACAAAAATACAATAACACTAACAACAACAACTGTGTTTATTCGCAACGAAACTTCTGCTCTAAGTACGATTTATTTACCGGCGTAGAGTTTTTGTTGTTTTTTTTTTATTTTGTTACAACTTTTTTGTTTTTTTTTTTGCATCCGGCTTTTTCTTTAGGTACATACATTTAGCGTTTTTTTTACGCTGACACCTTTTCTAGTACATTAATGCTTTTGAGCAATTAATACACACATATTTTTTTTCTATTTTGTTTTTAGCTTTCTTTTAGAATGAAATTGCTTGCCAGTATCTGGCGCTACACACGCGCACAACTGCAAAACGGCAAACGATGTCCCCAACAAAACAGACTCAAAACGCGTCGCAACACACCAATGTCAGCCCGTGGCTGCCATGAAACTGAATTTCAACGAGCAAGCCAAGCTCCAAGCTGCTGCGGCAGAAGTTTTGGCATCGAGTGTCGTCGGGCGACACAACACTCGGAAAAAGAGCGATAGAGAGTGAGAGAGAGAGAGGCAATGCCGGCTTTGTGTAAGACAACAACAACAACAAGATACTATATAGCAGACTTGTGTTGTGGTGTGCGAGACAAACAAGGAAGGAAGAATAAATAAAAAACAAACAAACAAAGAAGCAGACAATTGACAACGAGGAGGCATCACTGCAGTGAAGTGCATTTATTGAACGTTGTTGTTAAATTTGCGTAGTTTCGTCTGAAGTTGTTGTTGCTGTAGCGACAGTGTGCGGCAGGAATCGGTCGTAGTGATCACATACTGTATTGTATACGATTTTTTGTAAGTATGTACGCTGGTACTGTGTATAAAAACAATAGCCAATTGCGCATTGCATAAATCAAGTTACGCGGCCACAATGGCATTACCTAGATAGCATTTGGCAGCGCAACAACAAAATGTCATTTAAAAGCACATAAAGCCGAGTGAATCCTATTATTTTCGCATTAAGACGTTAATACGCTGCTACACGCCACAGGAGCCGTGCAGGGAGTAGCTGCAGCAAAGAGCTTAACCTAAGCTTTTGTGCGTGTATATCAGGTTTGGGGTTAGTTTGAAATGCGATCCTTCTCTGCAGCGGGCATCTCGTCATTTGCCGAGAATTTATTAGGCCGCATTTAGCCACAATAAGTCGATATCAAGGTATCAAATGTACGCTCACATATTAGGCCTGGCCAGGCAGGCAACAAGCTGTCGTGACGGAAACAGGTTTCCATGCGAGTCATCTAATGTGTGTCCAAGCAGAGTTACCGCGCTAACGTCGCATACAGTGGCAGATGTGCACGAGAAGCAGCAGCACTCCAGCAGGCAAGAAGTAACAGCAGTGGCAGCTGCTGCAGAGTGAATCAATGCAGAAAAACAAAGACGAAAGTTTCGATCGAGCAGTCGACGAAGCTGCAAATCGCAATCTTCTGTCCAGCGGCGAAAGATGATAAGTTTATTTTAGTCATGTCTGCCTCAGCCGTTGTCTCTGAGTGTGTGTGTGTGTGTGTGTGTAGAGTATATTAAAGCAGCCTGCTGACGTGCTCGTGTTGCTCGCCTAGCGCATCTTCTTCGATAAGCGAGACAACTTAATATTAATTAAATATTGGGTACTGCGATTTTTTATGCTGGGCAGACCTTGAATGGCAGCCTTGCGCGTTGCCCTAAACGTAACGCACGCAAGACAACCTTGACGATCCTCGCGTCTGTGGCGATTGTGTACTGATAAATCAGGCAAGCAGGTAGTTGCAACTATTGGCGTGCATTGCGTGTCTTGCGACAACAGCCCACTCTCGCCTGCTGCTGCGGCTGCTGTCCAGCGATATGTGACAAGCATATAAGCAGCGATAGTTGTATGCGTCAGATAACAGGTTTCGTATGCAGAGGAGTGTATGGTGCCACAGTGTTGGCTTGCATTATTGTATAGCTTCGGCTAAACACAACTGATAATGACTTTAACCAGCTTTTGTTTACTGTAGCTCACGAGCGACCTTATTGCTAAAACAAAAAAATTCGTTTCGTTGTTGCGGTTTGCGTTTTCTGCTGCCATTAAAAAATACACTACTGTGGCGACGGTGACTCATGCGCTGTGGCAGCTTGTACTTGTTTTAGACGCAATTTAAGCATAATTTACATTTGTATGAAATTGTTTTCGTTATATTTACACAAATTATTAACATACGTATTTCCTAATAGACTTTGTACTATTGTAAATAACATAATTCATTTAAAAATATGCGCATATCGTTTAATCCTATGAGTGTCATTTTAGTAGCTTGTCCAAGCGATTTTGCTGCGTGTTATTGGCGTTTTTTGTCGCTTGCGTTTTTAATAACGCCGCCAGTTGCAGTAATGAGTTTTGTTTTTGTGTTTTTGACTGTATTATTTGTGTTGTGTTCTTGTGTTTCTGTGGTTTCTTTTTCGCAGTTTTACACTTCGCCTGAGCAGGCAACACAGATATTGTGGCTTTTTTGGCGACTTTTGCAGACAGTTTATCTTTAAGCGTGTGGGTTTGTGGTTGGGTTGGTTTCGCTGCAGTTAAGCCTTCTGGTTGCACTGGCACACTGCTTGTGTTAGTCAATTTGAGACCAGCATTCTTATCCTTGGGTTTATGTTTCTTAACTTTTCCTGAAGTGGGTTGAATTAACGTTGCTTGCGTTTTCGTTGTTTTTGTTCGTTTTATTTGCTTCTTTGGCTTTTCCAGTGGTATCAGTGTTTTGTGTTGGCAGAATTCACATTGTATTTGCTATATCGAAGGTAGTTTTTATATATAAGTACAATACAAGCATAAACATTTAAAACACTTACCATATTGCTGACTACCCTTTTTTTAAGCCACTTGGCACGCTTCCTTTGGGAACTTGTAAGTGTGCTGTTACCTCGCTTGGATTTCGATTCATCGAAACGTTGTATCAGTTTACGTGCTTTTGCGTTATTGGCGGCACGTTGCGGCTGCAGTCTCAGTTGAAACTCACTTTCATGCCATTGACTGGCACAACGAGGGCACATTTTGGCCACACCGTAGTTCTCCTCGGGCAGCTGCATTTTAAATCTGGTCATTTTGCGACTCGCGTTACTGCAATTATATGTCTGATTACAATTTGTTATCAAAAACTATAAGTAATTATTCAATATTCACAGATAGTAGGATTTCAGTAGTCTGCCGGCGTGTGTTTCCGAGCTAAATGAATTGGCGGCATCCCACATGAGCTTTACGGATTTTTCTATGGCCATGTCTGCTACAGCAATTGTAGTTTAAATACTGTTTTAAATATTATTTACAAATTTAAAAAACAAAACAAGGGAACAAATTTTTTTTTTCTGATGCTAGAAGAGAGAAGCACTAATCGTATCTCACTTTGAAAGTGAGACAGCTATCTATCTCCACAAGTGTTGAAAGTGCTGCACATGCTGCTTCTTGATTTAGCTACTATCTGAATTCGGTGTTTTCTGGCATAATGGAAAATTTGCCAATTCCAGAAGAAGTACTAGTGCAAGTCTTTGAGAAAACACGAGATAGTTAGGTGGGAGAGAAAGCTGGCAGCAGCTGTTGTATGTAACGTATGACACAAAGATGCTGCCTAACACTGTTTTGGAACCGTAGCGCGAATTTTTCAAACAAATTTTTCAACACAGAGATGCTAACTTCAAATTGACAACGATTCGTTAATGCCTTCTTAGACTCCCAGTGCCCGGTTTCGTGCTCTGAAAACTCTATTCCAGTTAATCAATGGTGAACAACGTAAAATCTCAACTGTGTTGTGTCCCGGGACTTAATAATAACTGCTTCATAGAGTGCAGTGTTTTCTGCTCTTGCTTCTCACTCACACACGATTCATTCATCCATATTGTCTATTCGCTTTCAACACAAAAATGCTAACTTCAAATTGACAACGGACAACGATCCTAATCGACGCGGAAGCTACAAGGAAAAAGATTTGAATCCGAGAAGCTACAAAATAAATACCAGGAAAAACAAAATTAAAGTGCTAAATTGAAAAGTGAAGTAGAATAGTAGTTGAAATCGCAGTTGAACGTGTTTTATAGGCGAATATTATAATATTTAGTGGAAAATGGATCCTTTCACGCAAGTATGTAAAAGAAATGACCTTCGCTTTAATGGCGTAAATAAATTAATATTGTGCATTGGTCACTTGCAGCGAATGCTCGAAAAAGCGGAACAGCGCAGTCGCGCACTCGGAATAAGCAATGCAAGTCAATTCCCGCTAGGCGAATGCGGCGCCGGCGCAGCTAATGTTGATATGGCGCCACCGCAGAAGCCCAAGCCACAGCAACCTCAACCAAAATTGCTGCAATCCTCGAGCAGCGGCAGCAGTGGTAAATTGGTGTTACTTGAAAAGGCAACGCTGGATGCGTCGCCAACCAAACCACTGCGTCACTTTGCCGCTGTGAACAAAGAGAACATGGATGTCGGCATTGAGATTAACATAACGACGGACAAACCCATTGGGGTAAGTAAACAAGGTTGTACTGTACAGTGTTCATAGATTAGTTAAATATGATATTTGGCTACATTGTTGTATAGGTACAGGTTGAAATACAAGAACAGGATATGACTGATGATGAAAGCGGCGAAGAAAAGCCAACACACTCACAATGTGCGCAGAATATGCCAATGAATCCACCCTTGCGTGACACTTCACGCAGTCGCTTGCAACGTCTGGGCGCACTTTACTCGAATACAGCGGACTTATCATCGCCGATACACCGCACCGAAGAGCGTTTTCATGCAGGCAATACTAATGAAGGCGAGACATCTGGTGCTCATGTGCCTAAGCCACGCTTGGGTAAATTAACTGAGCTGGCGGATACTATCAATCAGTGGGAGGATGACACGGCACATCACTCTATACATCGGCCATTGAGTGGCACCGTACCGCCGCCAAAACCAGAGCTCTCAAGCCGCCAGCAATTGTCCCAGCCTCAGGACGTTGGAGCAAAGAAAAAAGCACCAGCACCGCAACCACCAAAACAATCTAATGCTGCAGCAGCTGGCGGCAATAAGACCAAGCAACTCAAATGGGATCCAAAGGTAATGAGTTCACTTGAGGCACAAGGATTCCAGCGGCGTGATTCATCGACTGTTAAACATGTTTATGATTATGCTCATGACACGGTTGACAAAGAAGCAACCAAGCAAACGACCAGAGCCGATGAACTGCCAAACACAAAGGATGTAAACCAAGTGGCGAAACCCTTTACTAAGCAAGATGAGAAGAAAACTGCCACAACTCCAGCCACTAACACGCACACAACAGCGACTAGTGCGACCAGTGTTAAATCTGGTCTGGTTTCTGGGCGTGCAGCAATATTTGAAAACAAGGCTAACACAAACCAGCAGCAAATGCCGTCGCGACCGCAGAAGGATCCTTGTGAGCTGCCACTCAAGGACCGCATGAAACTCTTTGAAACTGGCGACAACAAAGCTTTGCTGCCCAAGGCACCCATCGGCACTGCGCCATCGTTAAGTCAAATACGACAGGGGCTTACATCGGCCATCAAACGCGACGAGGTCAAAGGTAACAATTTTCATTAAATTTTAACGACTTAGCATAGCTTCTTATAAACAAAAATACTTACGAAATCTGTTTGCAGTGCCAACAGCCGCAGCTGTTGCAGCTCCATTAGTCAAAACAAAAGCAGACAGCAAGCTGCGTGATAAGGTGGCCGCATTGGTTGCTAATGCACAGTCATCAGCTGAAAGTCGCATTAAGGATATAGACAAGCAACGGCAGGAGGACATGCAAATCATAGCGAATCGTTTCAATAAGCAAAAGGAACTCTTCGTGCAGCAGACAACTGAGACATCACTCACACAACAGCAACACCACAGTGGCACACAGAGTAAGCCGTTGCGCCCAATGCCACCTCCACCGCCACCACCTATGGATAGCTCAAATCAGTGTGCTGCTAGCAGCAAGCGCAGGTCCCGTAAGTATTTAACACTGCTGCAGTGTCTGTTCACATTGCACATTACTAATTGCCGTTTACCATTCATATTTCCAGCTGGCGATGCAATTGACGAGGAGACAAAGCGTGCACGCAAATCAAATACAACAGCAGCAGCGGCCGCAGCAACAGGAGCAACGGTGGCAGCGACGACGGCGACGACGTCACGACTTTATCCAGCACTTGCTGATCTCGATTCAAGCGATGACAATGGCTGCGAGACAGTAACAGCATCCGTTTCCGATGGTGCCACTCAACCGGATGAACAAGAAAGGTGTGCTGACAATTGCTATTCCTGTTTGCTTTTTCTGCTCTGCATTGAATAACTGCTATTCATTATTTGTGCTGCATTCATCGCATTCGCAGTCGCATTTGCTTGCTTCTTCCATTCATTGACACTAGCTTTAGTTCCATTTAGCTTAAGTACAATAAACCGATGCTTTACTAACCAAAGCCAAAACGTATGCGAAAACGTAACTTGATGCTTTATTTTGTAGTTACATGGATGATGAGTCTGATGTCAGCGAGCGTGACGAGCAGGAGCATAGCGAGGATAGCAGCGCTGGCATTTCGAATGTTAGTTTGGGGCGTGAGGTCATGCAAGTTGTGCAACACAGCGAAGTGCAGCATATGCAGCAACAACAACAACAACAGCAGCAGCAGCAACACCGCAAAAAGGTGAGCAAATCATGCACAGCCATTGGTAATTTATTCTATATATTTGTTGTTTTCTTTTCGTGGCATTTTCAGGTTGTGCACTATGCAGATAGGGATTATTATTTCGGTAATCCTGATGAGCATGACAGCTCAATGAATTCCTCGTCGCTGGCCTCAATGGGTGTCGATGACTACCTGGATGAGGCCTTGGAGGATAACATTGAGGAGAGCACCGATGATGGCGATACTTATGATGATGATGTTGACGACGACGGTGACGATGATTACACACAAGACGAAAGTGCAAATGAGGAGGAAACTAGTCGTCTCTCGCGTGGCGTAAGTGGTGCTGTACGGCTTTATACTGTCGAGCTGCAACTAATGTGAAAATATATTCCAACAGAGCAAAGGCACAACGGCTTCGAATAGTTTTTCATTCCGTAAGACGTCGAGCAAATACGTTGGCTCGGCGCAGCCAATTGCAGAAGATCAAACTCTGGATGTGCTGCAGACGCCAAAACTGAATGCTGCTAAGCCCGTTAAGTCGGAGCTGAGCGTCAATCAAGACAATGAGAACTTGGTTACCTTGGTGCACACGGTTAGCTTCTATCGGCGGCAACAAAGCGCAAATGTAATTGAAAATGTTTTTTTCTTTTTTTTTCTTTTTGTGTTTGTTTTTGTTGTTGTGTTGGCTTAGCTAACGAAATCGGTTTACATTCGCAGAGTGCCAATTCGACGCCGGTGCGTAAGATTTGTCGTGAACAGCAAGTGGTGCGCTCCGCTTTAGATGCCGGCGGCGCTAAGCATAAGCTTGAGTATGATTCGCCAGAACATGGCGACAATGCAGAGCACATGAACATGGAGAATGCTGAGGAGGCAAGTGTCAGCGCTGCACAAGATTTGGCACAGGTGCAGGATAAAATCAAGAAGCTACTCGATGAGGTTTGCAAGCAACAGCAGGTGATTGGCCAAACCAGCCAGGCGCTGAATTTATGCGCCGCCACAATTGAGTTTTCTGGTTCGACGGAATCCGTTGAGGGCGAACGTTATCTTTTGTTGGCAAGTAAGTAACTCCAAACTAGATGCATTCTGCATAGAAATTGCTTAACTAATTCGGTTCTGCATGCTCTGCTGCATATAGCACACCGTCGACAGGCGTGCCTGGATGAGGTACAACGGTTGCGCGTGGAGAACAGTTTGCGGCCCGCGGGTACGCCCAAGGAAAAGGGCATGCTGACCATTAGGGACATTACCATACCGCTGCGACAGGAGTACGTGCGCAAAATGGCATCCGATACAATTGCCGGGCATCATCTCGTTTGCCTGCTGAAATACAACGAACATGTTTTGGCCACAAAAACGGTGCCCACGATGCCCGGTTTGCTGTCCGTTAAATTTCCGGATGTGCTGCAGCTGAATAATGTCTACGCCGATTTCAGAGTAAGCTTCGCCCAAAATATTTACGCTTGAATATGCAAGCAATAAATCCTGCACTTGTTGTTTGTTGCCTATTTTAATTTTTTTTTTTACTTTCTCTTTCCCACTTTGCCACTTTGCTCTTCTCTTTCCGCTTTACTCTTGCCTAATTTGTTTGTGTGTGCTTTGTTTCTTTTCCTTTTTTTTATGGCAGATAACACTGGAAATTTACGGCATGCTGGCACAGCGTGACCAACTGCCGCACGAGCTAAAATATCACATCAATCTCAATAAGAAGGGCGGCATTAAAACCCCAAAGAAAAAAGGCGCCAGCGATAATCGGCTCGTCATGCCGCCGGTGCAAAGCCCAGCCGGGCCGAATGCAGTGCGCACGCCGCAGCTCGTGCAATACGGCTTTGCAATATTCTCGATGCGTGAAATACAACGCACCACATGGACACTGACACAGGTAGGCCTACCAGGCTGCCGGCCAGCGGCCGACGGGAATGAGCAATCAATTACACACATGACACAATTTTCATTTTCGTGTGCACAGGTACTCGGCGTCAGTCCACTTGAGGGTGTGCTGCACATGAAAGTCAATTGCGAACTTTCGGTTTCTGTTGAATATAAGGGCTTCCTCACCATGTTCGAGGACATATCCGGCTTTGGCGCCTGGCATCGCCGCTGGTGCTATCTGAACGGTTCGGTGCTGAGCTACTGGAAATATCCGGACGATGAGAAGAAAAAGATGCCGATGGGCTCAATTGAGTTGAATGCATGCGTTTCGCAGAAGGTAACCGTGGCGCCGCGCGATGTTTGCGCACGGCTGAACACCATACTGCTGGAGTGCCAACGTCCGGCCAAGGACAGCGATCAGGAATCGTTAATAATTGTGCCCAATGGACGCACAACCATCGTACGACATCTGCTCTCTGCCGACACGAAGGAGGAGCGCGACGAATGGTGTGCCTATATAAACAAGGCGCTGACACTGCTGCGCGCCTGGAGTACAACACCATAATAAACTCCCACTCACACACACACACACATACACTGGCGCACAGAAGTGCATACACTCATGTACATGCTGTGCTGTGGCACGATGTGTTGTGCTGCCTGTCTGTCTGTCTGTTCCGTCGTTCGCGTTTTTACTGGTATTTGAAATACCAAACGCGCGCCTCCTTGCGCATCATTCACTGTCATAGCGACACTCAACTGTCAGCCTCGTGCTATGTTTTCAAATATTTCAGCAGATTTTTGTGGCCCATCAAATGTTTTTTTCATATTTGTTTCTTTACTAACTTGACTTATCTGTTTGTTTTGTTTTTTATTTTTTTTCAAGCCGCGTCTGTCATATCGTATAATGCGTATGTCGTTTGTCAAATGTTTGGTATTTCCTTTTAGCCTTGTATATTTTTTTCTTTTTTTTTATATATATAAAATGTCATATGTTTTTTTTTATTATTATTATTATAACTATTTTGTTTTGGTATTAAGTAATTGCAACAACTGCAGCCTTGTCGCTGCGCTGTTGTGTGTGCTCCCTGTTGATGCATTCGTAGCAGTATTTTTAACATATTTTTATAAAATAAAATTTACACAACATTTTATATAAAACAAATAATAAAAATAATCAATAAATAAATTTTGCCAAATTTTTGGTGCCCTAAGTTGAAAACGCAGCAAACAAATGAAGTTTGATTAAAGTTTTATTTCACACAAAATTTTTTTTTTTTTTTAGTTGCACAAAGTCAAAGCCAACAGTGTAATGGCAATTGTCCTTTGCAAGGAAACGCTCTGCTTTGCTCTGCTTACGTATTTTTTTTTTGCGTTAATTGCGGTTTATTTAGTTGTACATTAATTATATGTATATGTATATTGATAAGCTTGAGTATATGCGCGGACATTTACATAGTTGCTAGTTATGTTTGCTTGTATGCATGCATGTACACATGTGTGTGTGTACACACACACACATAACACGACATTAATTGAATTGTTCATTTCATTATTGTAACACATCATCTAATATATTTGTAGTTTACGCTGTGAGAATAGTCCTGCATGCAAGCACGCACGCCTGGCACGTATGCACTCACGCACGCACGCACATGCATTGTCGACCCAAAAATTTGAATTTAAAGCTTGCTACCGTTCGCAGCTTGTTTTTGAACTTGCTAGCTTAAGTTCATTTTGTTTTTATTTATTTATTTAGGCTTTTTGTTTTTTTTTTTTATTTACTTTTTGTTTTTGTTTTCATTTTCGCTTTTGTTTTATTTATTATTATTGTATTACTGCTTTATTTATTAACTTATTTATTTCGAGTTTGTTTTTGGTTAGATATTGTTTTTATGCAAAGTGGCTACGCAAACAAAAGTGTTGACTGACAAAATTCGAGTATAGTCTGTGTGTGCTTGTGTGTGTGTGTGTGTGAGTGTGTGTATGTGTGTGAATGAGTTTTGTGTTAGCTGCGGTTGTTTTGCTGTTCATCCTTGCACACATTGTTGGCATTTAGTTTTTGTGCTGCTTTTTAATTTTTCTTTTATTTATATGTAAGTGCTGCAACGCTATTGCAGCGAAAAATGGCCACAAACTTGGCACAAAGCAATAAAAAACTGCTATTAGAGTCTGCACAGGACTGCGCACAGTACAGAGCATAGAAAATCCTAATGAACCTATTAGCCGAAAGACAAAAAGCGCCGACTCTCGCTTTAATTAAACAATGACACAGCAGCACATTTGTTTTAAGCAGTTTTTGCTGTTGAAATTCTGTTTCTAAAGTTGTGTTTTGGTTTTTTTTCACTTTTCATTTTTTTTTGGCTTTTTCTATTTTTGTAGCTTTCCTCCAAATTGTGTGTGTATTTTTGTTTTTGCACAGCACTGTAGTTTGCTTTACGGCTGTTACATGCATGCAAGGATATAAAAACTAAGCTGTGTAGCCAACTTAAACCTTTTTGGTTGCCTCTGCTATTTTCTGTTTTATTTTCGTTTCGTTTGCTTTTTTTTCGTTCCTGTTTTCGTTTTTTTTTGTGTTTTGTTCTTTTTGATTTGCAGGAATTTTGTGCAGTTGGCAAAAGTAAACCAAGTCATAAAAGTGGCAAATAGATAACAATAAAATCTGATTGATAGTTGTCGGTGTCGGTGTCGATGTCGGTGTCCTTGTTGCTGATGCTGTCGATGTGTTTGTTCTTCTTCTTCTTGTTGTTGTTGTTGTTAATGTCGCTAGAGTGACATGTGAAGCAGCTTTGGCACTGTTTTACACATTATACTGGATGATGGGTTTGAGTTTACTGTGCTGTGCATTGGAATGGACCTGGATTGGTTTGTGCGTGTGCGTGTGTGTGTGTGCGTGTGAATGTGTGTAAATACAAATTTATTGTCCAGTGTTTCAGTTTGAATGAAAGCTTAAAATTTGTCACCTATTTTAACAAAGTTAGTTTTTTTGTTTTATTTTTTGTTTTTTTTTTTGGCATATTTGTTTGAGTTCTCGTATTGATGTACAATGCTTTGGCGTCTAACATTTAGAAACTTATAACTAGACATCAGTAATGCACACATATACAGTTATATATATATACATATAATATATTGTGTATATATGTATATATTCTTGTTTTTTGTTTTTGTTTTTGTAATATATTTTATTCATAAATAATTCGCTTTAATTTTTACTTGACAATGTATGCCTTAGTTTTTATTTTTTTTATGTTTTGCTTTTTGCTCTGTTGTTGCCTTCAATAATTTAACATTTGTATAATTTTTGTAAATGGTATAATTAATTTTGTCACATCAATAGTTTTGCTTTTCGCTTCCCTAAGCTATAGTTTTTTTCTTTGAATTAATTTGTTATACAATACATATGTATATATATTTTAATTGATTTAGTTTTGTATTTGTTTTAATTATTTTGCAAAATTTTGCAGCGTTAACAAGGTTCATATGGCCTTTTCGAATATAGATTTAAACATTTGCCTATACTGAGTTAACTTTAATTGTTTGAATTGCCAAAACACGCAATTTACATATATGCTGAATGCGCACCCAGAATAAATGATTAATAAACATGCATATTATACTAATAACTCAACTGCAGTGTGTTTGCCAAGTTATTGCAACCACAACAACAACACATGCAAATAGAACTGCACAATAGACGGCATTGGCCGTTATTTGCCTACGGCAGTGCTGCCACACAGCATTTGGAATGCCCTCGAAGTGTAGCCCAAACTGGCCAAAACTGGCTTGGGTGACCAGGCCAAGATTAGTTACGCTGTTACTTATTTCAACAAATGCTGCTTTAATTGCATGCCGCAACTGTGTAGGTTTTAATAAAAAATAAATTTAAAATAAAAATGCAATGAAACAATGCATGCTGTTTTTAGCTATTGTCCGTCCTAGCAGCAAATCGAAAATGAACTCTTTTTTATGATTTTTTTTTTTTTTACGTTTAACATGCAAATTTAGCACACAAAGCATTGCATAGTATTGCGTAGCCTTATAAAGAGTTTATGCCTAAAATGCGCATAAGTATTATATGTGAAACACAAATGGCAACAATAGCCATTGAGTAAGCATTTGATACAACTGCAAACGAAACTGGTAAATCCTTTGAAAAGCTTAGATAAGCAGCTTAGAAAAGAAGCAGAAGTATAAGACTATATTCCTGCTGAAATGTTTTTAATAAATAAAACCATACTTTAAATTTGATTGATTATTAAGGGCTAAGTGCCATATATACTCAACAGCACAAATGTTAACACATATAATACAGTGAGGCATGTGTGCACATTTTGAATAAATTTCAAAACCTTTCATCTAAGCGGTTAAAAAGTGTAGAGCATAAATGAAAAATATGCAAATGAACAGCAAAAGTTCGTTGCTGTCAATTTAGCCAACGCCTTTTACATACCAGCTGAGAGCCGAAAAGTATGCTATGAAAATTTTAACAACTTGCTGAACCTTGTGAATTGAACGTCATACATTTGCATGCCATGTTTTTTCAAATTATTTTGCATGCATGTTATACATATTTTAATTTGTCATAATATTTGTTTTTGTTTTTTTGTTTGTTTGTTATTATATGTCAGTGTTTTAATTCTATTAAGCAAAAAAACAAAAATAAAAAACGAAACTTGTGAATGTAAAGGATTTACTTGAAAATACAAAACTATTTGCTAGCTTTGCTTTTACATGATTTTAATGTTTATTTAAGACAATTTTGCATTTAACTCGAATATTTATATGTTTATTTAAGCATTTCAGTTAATTGAACGTTAAAGGAAACAAAACCAATTAAACAAACGTACTTGTGTAGTATGAGTTGAACTTTTCGAATCATTAGTAAAATATTTGCTGCTGTAATTTAGTTAATTAAGAAATGAAATATAAACTGCATTTATGTAATTTGATATGCAAATGCAGCAGCAAGCAACAGAGCTGCGCATAAGCAGCAGGGGCAAATAAAAAATGCCTTTATATTGTAAGCAAGCAACGTTAAGAATGTGAGAATGAGATACATGCAAATTTTCTTACACTGGCAGGCGGCAGCTGTTGGCTTTAACTTTTAATTGAACTTATTGACTTGTTTTGTTGTGCCTCAAGCAGTGGAAATTAATAGCAAATTGTTGTTGGGTGTGCAGCATTCAATGAAGTTGCGCTTTGGCTTGTGTATGGAAATTTTAGTTTTTTGGCAAACTTTAGTTAATTTTTTTTAGTAAATTTGTTTGCGTATTTTTGCTATTTTTGTTGTTTTTTTTTTCTTTCACTTTTAGTTTTTATTTATATTTAATCACATTTAATAATTATGTCAACTTCAATTAATATATGTAGGTATGTATATACTGCTAATATTTGGCTACTATTTTCTTATTTAATTGTTATCTTTTTCTGTTTTTGTTTTTCTTTTAATTGTTAAATAATCACATCAATTTGTCGTTTAACACTTTACGATTCAACATGTACACATGTATGTATGTAGTGTGTATGTATGCATATAGGCACGAGTGTATGCCTGTATGCATGAATGTGTGTATATATGCATGCATGTGTGTGTGTATTCCAATAGTATTCAAGTCAACATTTAAACATATACAAAGGCTGTAGGTTGCACTTGTTTGCCACAGGCAAAAAGGATATTTGCGATATGCTAGATTCTTTGACAACAACTGACATTACTTTAAATATGTTCAAATTTAATTTCGGTTTTTTTTTATTTTTTCGTTTCGTTTTTGTTTATTCAACATTTAAAATTTTCACTACACTTGCCTGGCAAACATAAACGACTGCCACTCGCATATCGAATCGTAAGTTAAAGTCAAAACTATCCACATCAATTGAGCAATTGTCCGTCTCTTAGTCTTTTCTTTTTTTCTGTAAGTCTGTTTGTCAGTGCAGGCTTTTGTTGCTTAAATTGCTTTAAGGATATCATGTCCGAAAAGGCAATAGGCGTCAAATTCTATTGCAACGTGCATTTGTGCCTTTTGCCTTTTGTATACGCATATCATTTGATCAATTCAATGCCGCCAAGGACATGCGAGCGCCTTTTGTCTGCTGCTTGCTTAATAGCACCAGTGTGTGTGATATTGACGAGCCTGGCAGTGTGCAGATAGTCACACTTTTTCAATTAAGAAAACACCAAAAAAAAAAAAAAAAAATTACTCCTCTCTTTTTTGCTACCAATTTTCGCAATGCGTTTTATATTGATTTTCGCTACCTTTTTCTTTTGTTGGGGCTGTTTTTCTTATTTTCGTATTTTTTCCAATTTTTTTTTTGTTTGCGTCGCTAAAACACAAGACACAGTAAAAAATATTGAATAATAAAAAAAAAAAAAAAAATTGTACAACCTTTTTCACGCATTTTGCATAAAACCTTAATGTGTTTTTGGTTTTTTTTTTGTTTTTTTTTTTTTGTTATTTTGTTTTGTTAACACTCACTTTGAAATTGAACACGTATCTACTATACAATTAATTACAATAGCTTAAGCCAATAAATAGCAGCGTACACTTAACAGTTGCCCTTTTTTTATTTTATGTTTTCTTTTTTTGTTTCTGTTTTTTTACTTTGTTTTGTTTCGTTTAGACTTGAAAACAAATTTAACAACATTTTACACTTAACACTAAGCTATGCTCAAGGCAAATAAATTAAAACTTAAAAATGTGTTCAATTAAATTTAAAACAATTAAAAAAAAAAATATAATTAAAAAAAATAACAGCACATAACAGTTAATTTAACAAAAAATTAAATTAAATTAAATAAAATAAAATACAAAAAAAAAAAAAAAACGTGAAAATTTGCGACCTTTAGCGTAAATTGCCTGCACAGCGGCACATTTACGGATTGGCAGCAGCCGGATTGACTGTCTGCGCATTCTGTCGCCGCAAGTCGGAGGCGGTGAAGGCTGTGATGATCGTGCCGACGACCAGCATGACAGCCATGCAGATGTTGGCCGGCATGTCGCCGTAGTTGGACAACAGCTCCGAGTAGATCAAAGTGAATATGATGCCAAATAGCTGTGCGGCAGCATTGAGCAGACCCGACGAGGTGCCCTCCGGTTCGGGGAAGGTTAGCTCGGCGCCAAACTCAAAGCCAACTGGCAGATAGCCCGTCATGAAGAATCTAATTAAAACATAAATGAAATTCTCTTCTTGTTGTTGTTTTTGTTTTCATGGTTATTATTGTATTTGGTATTGTTTGCCAGCTACCTAAAATTGCAATGCATATGCATATCTGTGTATGTATGCAAGTATGTGTATGTGCCAGTGAAAACTAATTAGCATGCGTGAACATGGCAACCGCAAGCACGCAACACCATTTAGACAAATGTTGACACTTGGCTTTGACACTGGTTTTGGTTTTGGTTTTTCTTTTTTTTTTTAGTTTTAATTTTAATGTTTTTTTTTTTTTTTTTTTTATATGTTGCTATGCATACAAAACTAATTTAAATTGGCGAAAATGGCGAAAATGCGTAAATGCTTTTTGTTTGTGACTCACCCGAGCAGCGATGCAGTCACATAGACAACGGCAATGTGGCCGGTATCCAAGGTGAAGGAGAAGACCCACATGCCAACCATGGACAAGGCATAAACGGCAAGCGTCGTTTCTCTGCAGAATAGACAACAGCAAATGCAATTCATTAATTAAGTGTTGTCTGCTAAATAAATATGCGAAAATCACTTAGAAACTAAAGCATAATTTATTTAAAATATTTCAGCAACTGCAAGTTTTGCTGACAACTCAGCGCATAATTAAAAGTTTATCTATTGTCAGAGTGCAGCAATGTCCTTGCGCAATAAGTTTAATATGGTGAGATGCTTTTACTCACTTGAATTTGTGTGTTTTATCCAAAACAATGCCAGAGACAACGGAGCCCAGCATGCCGGATAGCACAATGCTCAAACCAATGCGTCCAGTGTCAACTTCATGGCCAGGATAATATTTTAGCACCACCTAAAAATAAATAAAACAAAAAAGAAGAAAAAACCAAAAACAAAACAATTTTAGCTGCTTTCATATTCAACAACAATAAAATTTGCAGAAATGCTTGCAATTTATAGCATTTTGTTTTTTTTTTTTTTTGTTTTTGTTGACATACAGGATTAAGCAGCGTCGATATGGCATAGAACACACCGACATTAATGCCATAGGCGAGCAGCAGAAAAACATAATTTTTATTGCATATTAGATTCTTCAGCGACTGCATAAACGATACTTGATTGGCACTGTCGCCGCTCTCGAGTACGCGCTGTGCGGCCTCCTGTGCAGCCGATGGCGGTGTTGGCGGCTTAGCCTGGAAAACTGAAACCAAACCAAATATGCATATATTATAGGCATGTGTGCACAGTCACATTAGCCAAGTTGCACTCACATAGCACCATCAGTATAACCAGGCAAGTGGTCAGTCCGGCCACATAGTAGAACATCCATTGCAGATCATTGCCAATCGCTGATATGTCTTCCGAATTGCCAACCAGCAGCGGTGGCAGCACAAAACCAATGGCAACACCAAGCTGCAAATAATAAAACACAAAAAAAAATAAATACAAAAATACAAAAAAACTAATGAAAAACATTTCAGAATTAATTTGATTTTTTGCTTAACTAATCATAAGCGACAGCATTTGGTTTCACATCGTTTGCATGTTAAATTACAGCGCAGAGATGAAAACAGAATAAAAAAGCTAAACAAAAACAGCAAGTAAAAAATAATGTTGCATACTTTTAGTTGCCAATTGCTTTAATGTTTTGTTTATTTGCTCTTGCTCTTGCTTTTGTTGTTGTTGTTGTTGTTATTTTCGTTTTGAAGAGTTTTGAAGCGTTGGCAGCATTTTAACTGACGTTGATTAATGCTGCCTGCGCGTCATTGTTGTTCTCATTGTTGTATACGTTTTGTCGTTGTCGTTGTCGTTGTTGTCGTTGTCGTTGTTGTTGTTGTTGTTTGTTGTTTGCTGTTATGCATTTTTCGTTATTATTCAAAAAGCTTTACTATTTTGTTTCTATTTTCGTTTTGCATTTTGTTTTTGTGACTGTTTTGATTTGGTTTTTTTGGTTGCAAAACTTTGTTGCTTACATGGCACACACACACAGACACACACACACACACACACACACACACAGTCACATAGAAATACGTTGTGCAAGTTGCAGCAACCCGCAGCAAAACTTTGCCAATTTATAGCAACAGAACGCGGCGCGTTTGCCGAGCGGCAGCGACGGACGCTGCTGGCGAATGTTTTTGTTGCTGCAGAAGACAGCCGCTGTTGACGTCTGCGACAGCGAAAGCGACAGCGCAGCAGCACGTTGCAGTATTTGTTTTTACTCTCGCTTTGGCGCTTTTAAAAATTTATTGCTTAGGATTTGTACGTTACGTGGGCGCGGCGTGGCATGGCATGGCATGGCATGGGATGGCATGGGATGGCATTAAATGGAGCGGCGCACACTGCCTTGGCCAAATTGATTGATAAAACGTGACACATTTATAGTCTGTGAAATAATGCATGAGTGCCTTAAATGCCCGTTGCCATCGCCTAGTGGGCAGGCTAATACCCACGCATACATACACACACAAATACAAACACACACACATACACACATACATATACATATACACATAAATATACTCATGCATATGCATATGTGTGCCTGTGGGATTATTAAAGCTTTAACAAAGATGCTGCAAAACTCTGGAGTGTGTGTGTGTGTGTGTGTATGTTTGTGTTTGTGCTTGGCTCACACTGCACACCACATCGGCACATTTGCGGCCGTTTTATGTGTTTTCACTTGCATTGATTTGCATAAATTTGCGGCGAAAAGGCAAAATTGAAAAGCAACACGGCCAAATTGGATTTTAAAATCTGTTCTGGCTTTACTGTGCCATGCTTATATGGCTCAATGCCCAAAACTCGCTACTTTTTATGGCAAAAAAAAATTCGCATTTTTCTTAGCTCACGAATGTGTCCTGTTCTGTCAGCATTTGCCTTTTTTTTGGTGTTATGTTTTTTGCCATATAAAAAAAGCAACACACACACACATATACCATATAATACTTGCTGTGTATTATTTTAAACCGCCTTTCTATTTTTACGCGAAACTCATATGCGCACATGACAACTATTTTGCAAATTAAGACAGAATGCTGGCATGGCGCTTGTTTTTATTTTTTTTTTTTTCGTTTTTTTTGCTTTTCTGCTTTTTTTCGTGTGTCCTTTTTGCGAAATGTAATTAAGCTGCATGTGTGCCACTAATGAGACCCAATGGAAACTTGCGCTGGCTTTGCCGTGCATTTAATGTCTGCACATATTCAATTTAACGCTGCTGCATTTCGAAATGCTCGAAGCATGCCGCACTGTGCAGTCATAAAACTTGCAACGGCACTCAAATGTGTTCATGTTGTTTTATCTTTGCTGCGCACAAAGCCAACTCTGCACACTAAATTGCAACTTAAGGCAACATATTAAATATCGCATTAACAACATCAACAACAGCAACAACATAAGCAACAGCGCAGCACAGACTTAAGCAACTTTTCTTTAAGTGTAATGTTTATAGCATTTTTCTAATTTTCCATTGCTGCTACACTATAATAATAATGAAGTTGTCTTGGCCATGGTAATTTTTATTTTACTAATAAAACTAGCCAGACTCGCTTGCTCGGCTGCGTATATTGAATTTCTATATTAGTGTCACACACATATCGCGAGCTTTACTGTACTGTACTGTGTATTAAACTCACATTGAAATGAGAACAAAATAAAAATCTCAAAGTGATTAAAATGTCTTTTCTAGCTTTATTTGGCAAACCTATTAAACGCATGAGCATATCTATATCCATTATATATATTTTATAAATAGGCAAATGATAATTATTTTCATTTCGTTTTAACTTCCTTAAGGACAAAATATTCACTTGATTTTTGCTTTGTTTGAAAGCTTGGTATATATATGAGCATTGCAAAATTAGATTTTTTTAAAAATTTGTAATGGCTATTATAGGTAAAAACCCGCTTAAAGTTTGCACGCACACTAATGCCAACACAGACAACACATACACAGCTTTGTTCGTATGAGTATGGGAAGACATCTTAGGGAACGTACCCATACTGTAGTATATATACATTTTTTAAAATTTTTTAACCCCATCCCCCCTTGATGACTAACCATAGTATAACCAAGCTCCAGTATTTTGACTAAACGTGGTCTTTTGAAAACCCACTCCCCCTCTAAATAGCTCACCTAGTATGGGAACGTTCCCTTACACAATGTTGTAAAATACTTTTAAACCATTATTTGTGTATTTTTTTTTTCTATGTATGCCAGAAGCTAGCTTAGTTGATGCTTTATATTTTCCAAAATAACTGTAAATATCAAAGAGTTTTCCAGCAAAAATATCACATTTTAAGCTACTTAAATGTAAGAAGCTATGTCAGTATGTCGTATATATTTATTTGGAAAATTGCAGTTTAAATTTCATTATAAATATTTTAGTAGATGTGGCAACGCCATGCATGGCAGCAGGCGGTCATAAATTTAACTTGTGCTGCTGCAAATTGTTTATCAGTTTTATTTGCTGTTTAACTTGCTGCGCAGTGCAGTGCAAAAATGTTTAACGACAAATGTTTGTAGACGACAAACAAATAAAAAGAAACTTGTCAATAAAAAAAATGTCGAAATGTTTGTACAGTAAAAACGCGCTAAAACTTATTCATTGAAATCGGGGACATTTCTTTTCTTAACACTGTGCGGCTTACAGTAAGATTTTCGGTACGTAGCAAATTGAGGAGTGCACGTGTTAACGCGTTCTTACTGTACTTGTGCCAACATAAAACTTATTACTGCCAAAAATGTTTAACATTACGTATGCGCATTAAAAATAGACACCTTGCACACACACACATACATACATATGTATATTGGCTAGTACAGCCGCTACTCGCATATTAAACTTCTGCTGCAAAGCAGTTAAGGTAAATTTTTGTCTAGCGAAATTTGTTTTTACTACTTTTTGTAATTTTTAATTAACCAATCAAGCTGTCATTTATGCAGCTTAATGTGGACAGCATTTGCGCGCTTGTCTATCCAAACGACAGCAACAGCGTCATGCAGGCGGCGGCTGACTGCCATCGCTGCCATCTCTGTCGTCTCTGTCGTCTTTGCTGTCTTTGCTGATTAATGTCTTGAAAGTATTTGAAACGTCAAAAGTTTTGCAGGTTATCGCCTTCTTGGCTCTGCGGCTCATGCATAATTAATTGCTTAACGGTATATGCATACATATGCCAGCCACACCCACGAATTTGCAACTGGGTACTAATAAGCACACATACACACACACACACACACACATACACATGCATAAGTGCTGAGCACACAGGCGTGCGTCGCTCGCTTACTTCTCATTTACTCATTTACTTATTCTGCAGCCTTTTTGTTGTTTTCGTTTTGTGTGCTTTGTTTGTCACTTGGCACAAGTTTTCATGTGTGTGCGGAAGGAAGCAATGTTTGCTCTACACTTTGCATGGTGTCTCAGCCGCTCAGTGCTGCAGCCGATGGATGATACTTCTTAGACACTGCAAAAGTTGTTTGCTGCCTTGCGTGGCGCATTGTTGCTCTTATTTTATTGTTCTTCTTCTTCGTCTTCTTCTTCATCTTCATCTTCTTCTTGTTGTCATTGTAATTTCTACTTATTTTAATAGTCATCTTATTATTATTATTATTTGTTGTTGTTGTTGTTGTTATACTTCTTCTTATTATTATAGTTGGCTATTGCTGGTTTCTGCTGACTGCGTGCGTGCCTGCATGCATGCGTGCGTGAGTGTTTGTCTCATATGTGCGCTTATGATACTTATGCATATGTGTATATGATTTAGTATCAACGTATATGGCTTATATGTATATATGCACTTATATGCCTGCATGTGTTTGTGTGTGTATGTGTGTGTGTGTGTGTGTGTATGGCCTTGCAAGATAAGGCAAAACCGTTTAATAGCGCATCACGGGTGGTATGCGCAACCTTGGTACACATTCAATGCCGCTGAATGCTCAGCATGGCTTTGCCGCCGTACTTTGTACTTTGGCTATGACGCTTTTCGTTTTGCTACTCTTCTTCTTTTTTGCTCAATTTTTTTTATTTTTTATTTTCTGTTTTTTTCTATTTTTTTTATTTTCTGTTTGCGTATACGTATTCGCATTTCGCTTGCAATGTAACTTGTCGTCTATTTTTGCTGCCTTTATTCTTCTTCTACTTCGGTTTTTTACTTTTTTTTTTTTTTGTTTTTTGTTTGGTTGCTTACATATAAAAAAGATTATTCTGCTGCTGCTGAATACCAAATTTTGCACAACCATGTTATGAATAAAGCAAAAAAAAAAAAACAAAAAAAAATAATAAAGCAAAATCACACAAATAAAAAACAAACAAAAAGACACAAAAAAAAAAGAAAAGAAATATCAAAATGACAAAAAAACAAACAAAAGCAATAAAGAGAAAATAGGCAAAATCACAGGCAAGTACTTGTGTGCCTTGTGTCTCGTGTCTCATGTCTCGTGCCGTGTGCCGTGTGTCGTGTGTCGTGAGCCTGCATGCACTTCGTTTCGTTATACTTTGTTTAGCAATCTTACACTTGACCTTCAGCGTAGTCACGCGCTTAATAACCAACCAAGCGACCTTTAAGGAAGTGAGCAGATACACGTCATCGTTGCCGACGCTCGCCTCGATGCTGCAGCAAATCAATTATTTTGCTGCTATACACGGTGCTGCCATCAGGTGTAGGCGTCTGAACCTCCACCTACCCTAGTCATGTTGTGTTGCACGTGCTACGTTCAAAAAAATCACACACACACACACATGCATATATGCTCATACATACATATGTATATACATACACATATCTATGCACATAGTAGACATAACATACACGTGTGCCTGTGTGCTGCTGTGTGTTGGTATGTGTGTGTGTGTGTGTGTTTAGATTGGTAAGACATGAATTGCAGCCGACTGCGTATATCTAAGCACGTCTTTAATTGATTAATGCCATCAACGCGCAAGTCATTAATTTTATTCAGCGTTGTGTAAAAAATACTGCCATGCCAAGTCGTGTTAAGTCAGGCATGGCACGTTAAAACGAAAAATAGCAGCAGCAGCAACAACAACAACAACAGCAATAGCAAACAATTACTTGTATTATGTGTGCGACAATGAACTTGTTTGGGAAATTGCTCTAAGCAAACAAAACGTCAACAACAACAGGTGAGACACGTATACATGGCCAGCAAATGCCAATGGCAACATGGAAAAAAAAAAAACAAAAACAAAACAAAAAGCAAATATAAAAACAAAAAAGGAAAAAAAAAACAAAAATAAATTTGGCTGCAGTGCGGCATGCATAGCTTGGCCCATTATTATTGCCAACACTTTCAGGCAGAGCGACAGGGACAGGGACAGGAACAGACGCATGAAGTTGCTTTCTTTGTAAAAACTTTAGCTTTGGGCAAAAAAAAAAAAAAATTATGCCTTATAATGCTCATATTACAACAAATTAAAGCAACAAATAATAGAAAAAAATAACAAAGGCAAGTTACGCATAAGCAGCAGAGTAATGCTATATGCCTTCAATGTATTCACCTCTAACCTTTCACATTTCCCATTTCACCTCTCACCTCTGCCTTCTCACTGCTCAATCAACACAAACGTATAAACAATAATTCGACTGCTATGATGTGAGCACTACAGCACAGCGATGCTATCGTTACACGGCCATCAGCAGCATCATGGACAGATAAACAAAAACAAGACGGAACGCAGCCAGTCATCATCGGCATTAGAATAATAGTAAATAAAATCAAAATTCCTGGCCACCTTGCCTTGCCTTGCTGAAGTGAAGTGAAGTCAAGTTCGCATATCAAGTGTGTGTGCAGCAATTTGTGAGCTTTCACTGTAGCATATTTTTAAACGACGCCTGCAGCTGCGCATTTGCCCACTTGCAGCCCACAGTTGGCCTCCTGACACTGCCGCAGCCGCAAATCCCTAAAATTGTGCAGCACTTTGTGCCTTTGCAAGCAACTTTTGAAACTGAAACTTTATATGCCAGCAGACATGTGCATGTGCCTGTGTGCCTGTGTGCCTGTGTGCATGTGACCTTTGAGCCGGGCACAGCACGTTGCTTGATTTTCTTAATATGAGAATTTATTTTGCAATATTTGCTAGGAAAAGCAAAAACTTGCTCGCTGGCAGCGAAAGCTAACATGAAATTTATCAAGTGCATGGTCAAAGCAGTCAAAGCCAAGTTATAATAAAAATTATGTAAAGAAATATGGCACACACACACATACACACACACACACACATACACATACGTGTAGCAAGAGATAGTGCATGTTGACAGAGTTGTTATTATTTTTTTAATACGTATTTCGCATCGAGTTATGCCATGTAGCTGCCAGCTGCCCTGCAGCGTTTATTGCGCGTGTTCACATATGCCAAAGCGGAAATTTAAAATTTACAAAAATGTCTCTTTTGTAATGCTTTCGAGTGAAAGACAAATGCAGAGAACAAACAAAAAAGTATAAGGGGGACAAAAAGCAAAAACAAAACCACTTATTTACATAGAACTGTGCACACACACACACACACACACACACACACATACACACACTTGCAGGCGGCGGTAAACATGCAAACCTTTGGATTTTGGCTTTGAGCGCTGCACTGCGCTGCGGCAGACATTGAGCGTTCTGCTATAAAAATAGCAACAGAACTGATACATCTGCATATGAATGTATGTATGTATATATGTTTGTGTGTGTGTGTGTGTATGTGTGTGTGTGTGTGTACATGTGCTATTATCCTTTTGCTACTTTTTGTCTTTTTTTTAATAGTTTGTTTTTTTTTTTTTTTCTTGCTGTAAATCCGCTTGAGTTGCTTGCAAAGGTGCACTGCTAGGCTGGTGCGGAAATAATGAATAAAATGCATGTCTGCCAATGTTTCAGTTTTTATTTTTTTTCGTTGTCTTTGTGACAATTTTAATTTGCTGACATTTTGTGTTTTTTGTTTTTTTGTAGTTTCTGTTTTATTTAATATATTCGCTACAGCCTAATATGCACATGTATGCCATCAAATATGCAATGTTAGTTTTTGTGTTATGTTTTGATTTGGTTTTTTTTTTTTTTTTTTGGTTTTTTTTTTCTTATACTGACATTGACGGATGTTTGAGCATCATTAGGATTATTTTCATAGCGCATTTTGTCGAGTGGTTCTCTGCTTGGCTTACCATTGACATGCATAGATGAGTGCATTATGAAAATGAATAAAAGCAGGCATAAATGCGCCTGCACACACACACACATACACACACACAAGTGCACATTATAAGACAGATGCACATACATTGTCACACATATGGGCAATAAAATTTTGCTTAAATAGTAAAGCAGCAAAAAAAAAAGAAAACGAAACCAAAAATAAAGAAGAATACGCTAAACACATTTGAAATAATACTTTTGAAATCCAACAGTTAAGTGAACGTAAGCTCAAATGCACGAATGCACACACACACA